>PVKE010031517.1:0-18987 GCA_004027555.1 Craseonycteris thonglongyai
GGGGAGCTCCCAGTTCAGCATATGGTTCCGCATGGGCTGGGGCCGGGATTCGATCCTCGGTACCTGGCGCTGCAAAGTGAGCGCTTAACCCACTGAGCCATCCCGGCTTCCCCAAGAGAGTGGACATTCTTGCCTACTTTCCAATCTTAGAAGGATAGCATTTGGTCTTTCACCATGAAGGATGATGTTAGCTATAAATATTTATTTTTAGATATCATTTATCAGGAAGTGGAGCTTTCCTTTTATGAAGTCTGACAATTAAGTTCAAGAACTCATCCTACACAAGTGCTACATAACTCACTGCTGAATATCACTACAGTCACCTTCAAAGTACTCCCCTTGGGAATTTATACACTGATGCCAGCACCTAGTCCACCCTTCAAAGCAATTTTGGAACTCTTTTTCTGGAATGGTCATCAGAGATGTCATCATATTACCTACTCTTGATACCCTGAATGTCATCAAATTGTCTTCCTTTCAATATTTCCTTTATCTTGGTGTATTAAAAAAAAGTCATTGAGGGCACATCAGGTGACAAGGAGGGTGTTCCAATCCAGTTATTTGTTTACTGGCTACAAACTCAAAGACAGTGCCATGTAAACTGGTGTGTTGTTGTGATGCAAGAGCCATGAGTTACTGGTGAAAAGTTTAGGTTGTTTTCATCTAACTTTTTCATGCAGTCTTTTCGGCCAAATAGTCAACTTGGTTAACCGTCCTGTTGGTACAAATTCATAATGAACAATCCCTCTGAACTCAAAAAAGGTTAGCAACATCGTTTTGACTTTTGATTGGGACTGACAGAACATTTTTTGGTCATGACACTTTGTTTCAGGGTCATATTGGTAAACTCATGTTTTGTCACCAGTGATAACATGGCATAAAACATTGTCTAGCCTCTCTAAAAGGCCTTGGTAAACTCTGACTCTCCTTTGCTTTTGTTCATCGATGAGCTCGTTAGGGACCATTTCTGCACAAACCTTTCTCATGCCAAGATTTTCTTTCAGATTTTTTTGTTTCTCTATCAATGTTTACATGGTCTGCTGTTCAGTCAGCTGATGATTTTGACACAGAATTCAATAAATTTTTCAATATTTTCATCAGTTCTGTTCATTATTGGCCACCAGAACGTCCCTTTATCAGTGACACGTTCTCTCTCTTCAGAAAAACTTTTAATCCGTTTGTACACTGCCGTTTTCTTCAGAGTGTTATCCTCATAAACTTGGACTAATATGTCCCTGATTTCACTTCTACTCTTACCAAGCTTAACAAGAAATTTGACATTTGTTTGTTATTCTAATCCAAGCTCTGATATTCTCATGACAGCACACAAAAACATGCAACAATATCAATGAATGCCATTCAGCAAGACACAACCACACATCCACATGAACACAGCTATGAGACACTGATAGACCAGAGTTATAAAGTCTTACCAAATTGTTTGTACAGTGCTTCCAAACATAAGTGCATGGCAGCAAATGCACAAACTTAATCATCAATATATATATATATATATATATAGGCTGTCCAGAAAAGAACTAGCCATTGTGAATATGAGAATGGTTACATGGCTAGATACTTTCCAGAAAGCACCCCCCCCCTCCCCTTCCACCCACACACACACATTCAGGTTGCTTCTTTCTTTTTTTTTTTTAATACCGGTATTTATTTTTATTGTTTTTCAACAGAGAGAGTTAGAGAAAGACAGAGACAGAGAGAAGGGGGAGGGCCCATAGACGTCTCCATAGTTGTACCTCATTAGTTTTCTATATAGTTTCACTCCACAGGTAGGCACAGGGCTTTGTGGGGCAGGAACTGGGCCAGGAGCTTCCCACATGGACCCTGACAAGAACTGAATTGGGGGCCTCCGGCATGGGAAGCACACCCCAGTTCAGCATATGGGTCTGCATGGGCCGGGGCCAGGAGGATTCGATCCTTGGACCTGGGGCTGCAAAGTGAGAGCTCAAACCACTGAGCCATCCCAGTATTCCCTGCTTATTTCTTAACCTTAGATAGTCTGAGTCTTTTAAGAAATATGTCCATTTCATCTAAATTGTTGAATTTCTAGTCCTAAAGGTATTCAGAATATGCTCTTATCATCCTTTTAAAATTTGTAGATTCTGTAGTGATATACTGTCGCTTACTTTTGATATTAGTGTAATGCATGTCTTCTCTCTTTTTCCCTAATCTGACTAGAGGTTTATCATTCGAATAATCTCAAAACCAATAGCTTTTGATTTCATTGATTTTTCTCAATTGTTTTTTCTGTTTCCTATTGCATTGATTTTTGCTCTGATCCTTATTACTTTAAATTTTCTCCTTCTTTGGGGTTTAATATGCTTGATTCTTTTAGTTTCTGAAGGTTGAAGTTTAATTTATTGATTTGAAAACTTTCTTCTTTTCAACAGTAGGCATTCAGTGCTATAAAATTTTCTGTAAGTAACAGCAGTGGTTCAACTGCATGCAACAAACTGTAAATTGTCATGCTTTCGTTTTCAGTCAATAAGACTAATTATCCTTTTGATTAGTTTTCTAGCCAATATATTATTCAGAAGTGTGTTATTTAGATTCTAAATGTTTATGGATTTTCCACATATTTTTCTACTATAGATTTCTCACTTAATTCCACTGTAGTCAAAGAATATTCTTTAAATAATTTGAATATTTGGAATTTGTTTAAATTTTTAAAAACATGTTTATCATCCAGATATGGTATATCTTGGTAAATGTTTGAGGCACTTGAAAAGAATGTATATTCTACTGTTGTTAGGTGGACTATTCCATAAGTTGGTTGATAAGCTTGTTCAATTTTTCTAAAACCTTACTGATTACTGATTACTGATTTTCTATCTATTTTTTTATTTACCAGTTATTGAGAGGTACTAAAATCTCTGAATACAATTTTAGATTTGTGCATTTCTCTTTTAAGTTCTATTGGTTTTTGACTCATGTATTTTGAAGTTGCTATTAGCTATATACATGTTTAGGTCAGTTATATCTTCTTGATTAATTGACCCTTTATCATTCTAAAATAACCATTTTTATTCCTGGTAGTATTCTCTGCCCTAGAATTTATTTTGGCTGATATTAACAATCCACTGCCAGGTTTCATTGATTAGCATTTAGCATAGTACATTTTTCCCCCAGCCCTATGTATGTTTTTATATCTACAGAGAGTTTCTTATACACAGCATACACTTAGGTCATGGTTTTTTATTCAAACTAACAATCTCTGCCTTTTAGTGAAGTATTTAAATAATTTCCACTGTGACTATTGATATGATTGAGTTTCAATCCACCATCATATTTTGTTTTTTATTTGTCCAATCTGTTCTACTTTCTCTTTTTGACTTTTTAGACGAGTAGAGAGAGTATTTATTATTCCATTTTATCTCATTTGTTGGCTATTAGCTGTGACTTTTTCAGTGATTACCTTGAGGATTTGATATTTTACTTTTCACAATCTACCTTAAAGTAATATACCATTTCACATGTAAGAACCTTGCAACAGTATACTTCTCTCTCTGCTCCCCCAAACATTTTATTATTGTGACACAATTTACTTCTATATTTGTTATAAACTCCATAAGGTACAATTCAGGATTCAGTCTGGAAAATATAAACCACTCTGTGTATCCTAAGTATAGAGTTTTAATACAGGGAATTGGAGGCTTAGATAAACCACTGCAACCACTGGGGATATAAAGCCAGAGAAGACATCACTGACTATTTTCTTGCCATATTAAAGCAAATGATTTTCAAGAGCTTGCCTGGAAGTCAAGATGTGTGGAAAGAGTCTGCATCCTCCCTAAGCCTGCAGCGTGGAAGAAAATGATTCCCAGAAATTTGACTGCCTGCTATGGGTAACACCCACAACGAGCCTTCACTTATACTGGCCCTGCCTTACACATCTGATGGCAACTATGTCCTGTAAGTAATAGACTTTCTTTCTTCAGCCCTCCAAGTCTCCTGAGAGTGACTCTAACTATCCAACTTCATACATAAATAGAAACTCTAGGAAACGTAATTTCAGGCCACTCTTCTTTGAGTCATGGAAGAGTATGGGAAGGAGTGGCCTTAATGCCTAACTGACAATAAGCAATTTAGTCCAGTTAGTACCTTCTGGGCAGGTCTAGTTTTTTGTTTGTTTGTTTGTTTGGTTGGTTTTTGTTTAGTTTTTGTTTTTTTATATTTTGACAGTCTTGTGTACCAAACAGCAGTAAGACAGTCATTAAGAGAAACCAGTACAGTCAAAACACATGTCCTTGATCAAATATTTGTTTCTTCTTTAACCAAGAAAAGAAGACAAGCAATCTCTTTATTAGGTTAAGTATTTATGGCATTTCTAAGGTTAACTACTGAATTATTATATCCAGATAACAACCAGAAACACAAGTTTCTTATTAGCTTTAAAAGGGTTACAAGTTTAAGAAACAGCTCCACTTCTGTTACAAACCAAGCTGGTTTTATAAATATTATTAGTTAATGATACACACAAACTTGTATACAAAACCTGGCTTGTATAGTGTCAGACTGAATGATGAAGTACTTTAGAATCTAGTTTAGACATTTGCTTGCAAAACTACAACACAGTGACAGATATGAGTGAAAATACTGATATCTTAATAACTGTGTTCCTCTTTGGGGAAGAACTTCACTTTTGAATGAAATAACTGGCTAGACCATTTTACCAGTGCCTCTTCATTTGCATGAGGCCTCTTTAACATATGTTCTATAAGAAAACTGCAAATCAAAGAAATGAGGACTTCTGGTTTCCTACTTGACATGTTTAAAGCTTGGAAGTTACCATTCCATCCTAACAACAAGTTAAAAGCTAAACAAACTGAAGGAAAATAAAGCAATTCTTCTAGGATCATTTAGAGAGATGAAGATACAAGGCAAACTGCTGCCCCTAAGCTTGGAGAGACAGAGATGTTAATACAGAGAGTAACTTGGAGAGACAAGAGATGCTAATTCAGAGAGTAACAACTTAACAGAGCAGATGCATGAGTGGAAACCATCACAGGAACCAATGCCGTAGTAGAAAAGGCTGAACTGTAATGGATGAATTGCAGGCAGGTCAGTGTGGACAACTTTGAAAGTTAAAAACTCCAGGGACCTAGGGAAGGCTGGGAGAGTTCAGCGGTTGAGCACTTGCCTTGCGATGAGAGGTCCAGGGTTCAATTCCCGGCCCCAGCCCACGCAAACCCATATGCTAAACCGTGGCACAACTGGTAACTGCTGGGATAGCTCGGTGGTAAAGGTTATCACCTCCCATGAGGGAGGCCCCTGGTTCAGTTCCTGGACCATGGGGCCCAACATCCACATGTGTGGAATGAAACCATGTCACAACTAATGATGTGCAACCATGGAGACTGCTCTGGGCTCTCCTCCCTTCTTCCTCTCTCTCTCCCACCTTCACTCACTCTCTCTCTCTCTCTCACACACACCTTCTCTCCAAGAATAAAATAAATCTTTTTAAAAAATGTAAATGGATGGAGATAAATATACCATGCTAACACTCATTGAAAGAAAGCAGAAGTAGCTATATCAATTTCAAGAAGGATATTACATAATAATAACAGAGTACAAAAAGGTATAACAATTTTTAACATGTATGTACTTAACAACAGAGCATCAAACTACATGAGTCAAAAATCCAATAGATCTGCAAAGAGAAATAGATAAATCCAATATCATAGTTAAAGATGTCAAAACCCCTCTATCAGAAATGGACAGATCCATTAGGCAGAAAGTTAGTAAGGACACAGTAGAAGACAATTAACATCAATTAACTGCATATAATTGACATCTCTAGACTACTACATCAAACAACAGCAGAATATGCATTCTTCTCTAGCACACATGGAACATTTACCAAGACAGATCACATTCTGGGCCATAAACTACATCACAACAAATTTAAAAGAACAGAAAGCAAACACCATTTGCTCTGAAACCACAGTGGAATTAAGTCAGAAATAAATAACAGAAAGATAACTGGACAATCCACAAATATAGTAAGATTAAAGAGATCAAAGAGAGGGCTAAGCTACTCTGCAATGGTGGCTAAAATTTGGGGGTGGGAACCAGCAGAAAGCAGAGGAAATGGGAAAGTGTATGCAGGTTATGGGGAAGATGAAGTGAGTGGAGAAAGGAGCCAGTAAGACATGCCCACTGGAGGCAGATAATAGATTTCTAGAAACCAGGCTGTCTAAATTTCCATATTGAGTTGTCTGCTGTGCTATGCTGTCTTGAGCCTTTGGTAAAATGCCACTAATTATACATCCCTTTAAGGGTACTATTATAGGGATAAAGGAACAGGAGTAGTTTCAAGATAACAGAAAATGGATATACATAAGAGACAGCAAAGTGACTAAAAAACTAATTCAGGGGCAAATCATAGTCAAAGAATAAGCTTGCCCTCCTTGGACTCAGAGATACTAGCGTTTGGAGCTCCAGATCTGATAATGGAATCCAGATAAAGTTATCATTAAGAGAACATGCTCTGTCAATTCAGAAATAAAAAATGTTCTGAGATTAAGAGGGTAGAAGAAAATGTAAAATCATTGTAGAAGAACTTTAAGGTGTGAGGCATGAGGGCATGTGCTGGAGTACCACTCTGGGAGGGGGAAAGGAGATTCCAAATAGCCAGGAAGAACAACCTGTTTTTCATTCACCGTTAACAAGAATCAGAGTGTTTGACAATACATTGGTTGGCATGGGAAAACAGGCATATTCATACATTACTGGAGGGAGAGAAAAACAGGCAGCCTTTGCGGAGAGCAACTCATGCAGATATTCTTTGCTCCAAAAAAGCATTTCTCAAAATATATCTTATAGAGCTACACAAGTTAAAATAATTATAAATTACTGTAATTTCTGTTGTAACAGCAAAGGATTAAAAATAATGTACATGTTGTTAATATTAGGCTGGTTATACAAATCATGGTGTATCCCTAAAATGGAATATTACATATCTATAAAAAATAACAAAGAAGATCTTTATGTACTACTGGAAGGTATGATCTCTAAGATATAGTGTTGGTGAGAAAAGCAAAACATAGACCACTTTAAGTTATATGTATAAATTTGTGTAAAGAACAAAGGGAGCAAGCTGAAGAAAAAAATATTTGTTGCATATATTAGAACCTCTCTGGGAAAGCAGGGATGGCTCAGTGGGTTGACAAAGCTCTAAGAAAACATTTCATATAGCAGAAGTGATGCTTGAACAGGATAAATAGGATTAGCTGAATACAGGCAAGAAAAAGAGCAGCAACTGAGTCAGAAATATCAGGGCTTGAATCCCTATTCTATCCCTAATACCCTGTGCCTTAGGGCAATTTATTTAACCCTCATTTTCCTCATCTACAAAAGTAATAGTAGCATCTTGCTCATATGTATTTTGTTGGGATTAAATGGATGCATATCATAGGGTATTGTACAGCATATTATCTGTATGTTATATCATGAAAACATAGTGCTGAATGAGAAAATTAAAGAGAACAGAATATAAACTGTAATGCAATACAATTATTTAAAGTATATCACATAGTGGTTGTTAGGGGTTATGGGTCAGGAAGGCTGTGATAAAGGGGCAACAGAAGGGAATGTTTCGATGAACCTGAATTCTGATAATTGGGATGTATACACAAATCTATGCATGTATTTTAACTCACAGAACTGTATACCAAAAATGGTGAATTGTACTATATGTAAATGTAAAAGGTATTTGTACAAAAAATAACATATTGTCATCAATATATGCAAATGAATGGTACACATTTACTACAGCTATCTTTGGAAGAGTAAGAATGGGGGTAGAGACAAAAAGGAAGAAGAAAATAAATAAAAGGGAGACACCTTGCACAGATCAACCAAGACAAGGTGTCATACACTAAGGCTGAGAAGTACCCTCTGTGTCTGAGGTCTCCTCCTCTGCCCTCAAACAGAAAAAAAGAATGACCGAGAGGAGGGTAAGTAAAATAAGAGAGTAAGTACATTAGGTAACTGATGAAGTGATGAGCAGACAGAAATGAAAGTAATATATATGAGTATGTCTATATTTCTCTATCTATCTGTCTTTCTGTCTATCTCTCTATATTGATCTATTGATCTATCGATAGAGTCAAGAGAGTGATAGATAGACAGGTGATAGGTAGGTAGGTAGGTAGGTAGATGGATAGATAATTTATCATTATAGTTATAGAGTCAAATCTAGAGTCTGGCACAGCTGTTACATGAATTTGGGAGACATTAAATCAAGGAATATCAGGATTTACAGCATGGAATGTAGATGGAAAGAAATGAGGGGGACATCAGGCTGCAAGGCCAGGTAAACAAAGGGCAGTGGTGCCATTCCCTGAGAGGCCCCATGAGAAGAAGCATATTTAAAGCTAGTGAAAAGTAGCAGGTCCAGTTTAGATGATAATGAGTTGGGATGCCTGTGGAACCAATAAATAAAGATGAGCAATCCAGGCTTCTGGATGTATGGATTTGGAGTTGAGGAGAAAGACCTGGTTGGACATATCCATTTGGGACATTCCTAAACATACAACTGACAAATAAAAGCTTCTGGGTCATCTGAGTTCCTCAAGACAGTGGTAGAGTCAGAAGTATTCTAGGAAACAAACTTTTAAGGACCAGAGACAAGAGGCCCTTAGGAGAGTCTAGGAGGAAATCACCAGAGAGACAGACAGAAGCCCTGGGGTGTCATGGAGACATTTCAAACACATGGTCAATAGTATCAAATGCTTCAAGGAAAAGGTTCACACCAAATTTGGCAATATGGAGGCCACTAGTAACCTTCACCAGAGAAGTTTTTAATGGAGCAGTGAGAACCAAGTCAGACTGTGGTGAGACTAGATATAAAAGGAAAGTGAGAAGATGGTCACAGACTTGCAACAGTGAGTGTTTAAGGCAGAAGAAAAACAGGAAGAGTTGGAAGGGGACCAAAGGTCTGGGAATGTTTTTAAGAGGTTGAGAGTAAAAAGCTATCAAAGGAAAGGCCAAAATTATAGGATAGAAGTGGTAATTGATGATTGATGAAACTGTTACTGGACCTGGTTGTATAAACTTAATATCAATGTAAAGTTTCTACTCTTTCTTTAGAACTTCTAAAATATGAGAATCTGGGTGCATCATAGGGGCCTTCAGATAAGGGCTCAGAGGCACTAGAATGATGAGGTAGTACTGGTAGGAAGATTTACTTTGGACTGTTTACCATTTTGTAGCTTTTAAGTTTTATACTAGGTATGAGTATTTACATTATTACAAAAATAAATTGTTTTAAAGTTATTTAAGATGAATGTCATTAGTGCCGAAGCCAGACTGTGGCAGGTTAAGAATGACTAGAAAAGAGGAGAAAATGAGAAATTAGCTGCAGACAAGTCAAGAAGCCTGCCTCTGAAGAAGGCAAGAACAAAGAGGATTCACAGCTTGACAAGACGCATTGTGTTTTGTGTTCTTTCTGAAAAAAAGAAAAAATGAAAGCATTTTGAAATATTAATAAGAATGAACAAGTAGAAATTAGGTAAAAATGTAGCTGGTAAAGCAAGCAATTAGGGAAGTAGTTCAAGGTCTGAATAGGCAGCACAGTTTGCAATTCAGAGCATGGAGAGGGGCACATTTTCTTTCTTTCTTTTTTTTTTTCTAGATTTATTTTCTTGATTTTGACAGAGAGACAGAGAAAAGGGGGAGGGCCCAGAGTATTCTCTACAGTTGTACATCATCAGTTTTCAACATGGTTTCATTCCACACAGGTGGGCGGGGCCACGCAAGGTAGGAACTGGGCTGGGGGCCCCCTGCATGGGAGGCATGCCCCCTCAAGCAGGGACCAAACCGGGGGGTGAGAACCGAACTGGGGGCCTCCTGCATGGGAAGCACACCCCAGTTCAGCATATGGGTCCACACGGGCTGGGGCTGGGACTCGATCCTCGGTCTCCGGGACTTCAAAGTGAGTGTTTAACCAGCTGAGCCATCCCAACTTTCCCTGAGGGGCACACTTTCACCAGAAATATCTTGGAATAGATGCAATGGGTCCATTCCCCTTGTCCATCCCCCTTTCTTTTTCCTATATTCAGCCCAGTGGTAGAGAGGTAAGCTTTTCCAGGGTGGGCCTGATTAGTCTAAGCCAATTGCCAAATACTAGCTCCTCTGACACAGTAATTGGTCCAAGATTGGGAATATTACTTCATTCTAACCAATAAATCCTAAAATGGCATTTGGTAGAGTTTCAAGGAAAGAGGTTCCCACTCTCCTAGGATTGCTGAAGAAAGTTATCTCTTTCTCCTGCTCAAAGTGCATGTAGCACCAACTGCTACTGTCTGCCATCCTATAAACATAAGGGGAATTACTTCTAGGCTGAAGCCAGCACTTGGATGGAGAGCAGAGATGAAAAGATCCAGGATCCTTGATAAAATGGCTGAGCCACTAGTTCAACCAGCCCTAAAGACTGTTCTCCATTTGGACTTCCAAAATAAAAACTACATTAAGCTGGATTTTCCTGTTCCACAGCCTGGGGCTCTATCACTGATAAACAACCCTCCCACTGTGACAAGAGGGACAAGACAAATAGTGAGGCAGGAATTAGAGATGATGCTTGATGGTTCCAATCTTCTTCTGTAAAGTAAAAGGTGATCCAGCTGCTAAGGTTAAGGAGGGAGCTAGGAGGAGTGATGGAGATTGGACCTGGCTGTTCAGTGCAGTGGGTAAGAAAGCTGCTCAGGGCTACACAGAGGGCCTGCCAGGCAATGTTGAGCCCACATGAGGGTTTTGAGATGTTTATCAGATGCAAACCGCATGAAGCTATGGCACTCACCCAAGACCACCATTCTGTGGGGACAACCTCTGAGTTTGCCACAATGTATCAACAGAACAAGAGGAAAAGGAGTTGGAGACATCAGCACAATAGCAAATGACAAGATGGATCCTAGGGTCTAGACTAGACTTGGAAAGGAATGAAAGCAGGAAAGGGGTTGATTAGTTATGAAGAAACAAAGGGACAAAGGAACAGACATTTCATAGTATCAAACCACAGGTACAGTGGAAGTGGCAGCACCAAGGAGATGATGCACAGCAAGTTTCTTGTAAGCAAAAGTAAGCTTCCACAGAATAACAAAGCAGGGCTCTGAACCCATATACAGTTGTCCATACTACCCCCCAGACTATGCGTGTTATTCCAGGATTAACTATAGTAGATACCGGTAAATTCTCATCTAACTAAAGCAGGACAGACACAGATAAAAACTCAGAGGGGCCTCTGAGTTCTTATACTACCCACAGCCATATGCACATGGGAAGGGTGGAGAGGAAATGTTTTCAAATTTGTGCTGATGTTTCTGAAAGCTCTATAAGAAGAGAAGACACGCTGTGAAGAAGAAATGAAGAACACTGCAAGAAAAACATTCCCTCAACTGGCACTTTTAAAGAACTCACCTCTGCATTCATCTTGGTCTCTTCTTCCAGTGGCTGTGAAGACAAAAGCAGAGGTTCAGGACCCTGGTGGCACCTACTGCAAACTCCATGCCAACACTGTCCTTTGCCACCCGCCTGATGGCCTCCCCCACTAATTCCTGTTCAGTTGACCCCATCTTCCCCAAATGCTTTCACCACCTTATAACCTCCAGTAAGGGTACCCAGGCTAGTGTGTGATTTTGAGGCTGGTAGTGGATGACTCCTGGGACATCAGGCCAGTGATATTTCTCTAAAGGACATTTCCAACCTCCAAGGCTCATCCCCTATACTGGAAGACTAGTGTGAACGTGATGCCTCTGTGTACCTGAAAGGTGATGTACTTCCCAAAGATGGTGTTCACATACGATATCTTTGTATCTACCTTTTTTTTATGGGGACAAGCAAGAGAGTGATAAATACATGCTTATACGTGCTTCTTTTTTTTTTTTTTTTCCCCCTCCTAAGCTGAGCTTCCAGAGGATTTAAATTTATTATGTTAAAAGAATAGTTCAGCATACTACTCTGAACCCTTAACATTAAGGAGGAAGGAGGAAGCATGAGAAGCATGAGTCAGAAGGAATGAGGAAAGAAAAAGGGGAAATAAGGGAACAGAGAAGAGAGAAGGAAAAGAAATAAGGAATTAGTAAGAAAAAACTGTGGTTCCAAACTTTAATGTATACCTGGGACTGCTCATTAAAAATGACTATTTCTGGGCTCAACCCCCAGAGATTCTGATTCAGGAAGTCTGTAGGGGAGGGGAGGCTAAGAATCTGCATTTCCAATAAGCATCCAAGAGATCATGTACAGATTGTCAGAGAGCCACACTTGGAAAAACACTAGAATTGAGAGTAGAACAAAGGCTCTCAAGAATTACCTTCCTCATTCATTTTTCAGAATGGTTAGAATTACTACCTTACTTTAACTAAGACCTGGGGAGGCAATGGGAAGGTAAGTGGATAATGAGAGGTAACAGAGAAAGGACTAAAGATGCCTCCTCAGCTCTTCCTACTGTGGCACATAGGGGATGTCCAAGATGCAATGAAAAGAACTGCTCAGAGCTTTTGGAGAGGAAGGAGGGTCTTCCATGGCCTCTGGGAAGGGAATGCTGTGGCAGCCCCTGTCCTTGGCCTAGTTCTGCATTTGATCTTCTCTTTAAAAATATAGGAAATGTTAAGCAGAGTGATAACAATCACAGATAATAAAGTAAAATTATACCCATTTAAAAAAAACAACTGATTCTTGGCATTCTTAAGAACATCTGGGATGATCATCTGGGCTGTGCATTGAAAAAAACTTGCTTTCAGTAATTCCCCTCCCTTCTCTTTTCCCATTCCTTCCTCTTAACCGAGAGTGGGTCAAACCCTGGCCAGCACACACATTGTCTTTCCTTTGGAAATCTGGAGTTTTTTAATGTCTCCTGGAAATCTGAAAATGGTAACTTGTTAGAGGACAAACCCTAAAAAGCAGAGAGTGACAAAGTGGATAAGCATTCTTCTCAGATCTCTGGGAGTCAATATGAGTGTGTTGCTTTACTTCTACTTTTAAAACATTAGTTTAAGTCTTCCTTGGAGCTTATATGTGAGTGGGCAAGTCAGGTAACAAAATGCACAAATATGAGGAGGGTGATAACAGGGAGCCTACTATGTTAGCTACTTTATATAGTTAACCCTAATCCTTATAGCATTGGCCAAAAAGCTAATATTAATTCCATTTAACAGATGAGGTACGTGAATTTCTGGATGGGTAAAACCACTCAGCCTCATAATCAAGGCATTGCGTCATTACACAGTAATTTCCAGGACTTTCTTGTCCTAAAACCAAACCCCAGATTGCCCCCTTGAGACCTTTACAGATCCTGTTTTATTGTCACTCAGACAGCTTTTATAGTAAATAGAAGCCCTGGTGTTTAGTCCTGTTTCAATCAAGGACTAGCCAAGTGACCATGGCCAAATAGGTTCCTCATCTGTAGGATGAGTAGTTAGACCTCACCTCAAAGGTTTGCTCCAAATTTAAATTGTTCTCTGATTCCCAGAAGGAAAACAAAAATCAGGTGATTCTTTTAACACGTGGACAATGCTAAACATCAATCATGAACACTGAATAAGGGGGTGCCGGGACAGTTCAGCAGTTGAGCACTTCTCTCGCAATTGTGAGATTCAGGGTTCAATTCCCGGCCCCAGCCCATGCAAACTCATATGCTGAACTGAGGCACACCCGGTAACCACCAGGATGGCTTGGTGGCAAAGGTTCTCACTTCTCATAAGGGATGTCCCCAGCCCAGTTCCTGCACTGCATGGCCCCACCTCCACCTGTGTGGAATGAAACCATGTCACAACTAATGATGTACAACTACAGAGACTACTCTGGGCCATTGCCTGTTCTCTCTCTCTCTCTCTTACATATTCGCACCTTCTCTCAGAACAATAAAACAAACAAACAAACAAAAAAACCCCACTAAATAAAAATCATGATTTCACTAATATGCTGTATCAGACTGAGAGAGATCAAAATGAGTGCCACAGTGTGTTGGTCAAAGTGTAGGGAAGAATACTTTGACATTATAGGAGTTCTATAGGTGGGTATCATCTCAACAGAAGGCAATTTAGCAACAGCCATTAAAATTTCAAATGCATGCATCCTATGACCTAACAATTCCTTCCTATTTCTATGTCCAGCCCCAAAACCAAATTCTGGAGAAATCATTCAATTTCCCTGAGTCCTTTGTCCTTATAGAAACATTACTACTGCTTGACTCCTCATTCTAATAAATTGCAGGAAGGCTTTCTTTTAAAAAGTCTACAAATCATTACTTATGAACTTTATTGCTTCCCCACGGAATCAGGGGAAAGCGAACTAAAAGAAAAAAAAATAATTTGAAGAAATGAACATGCATAACAATGATTGTGACCTAGAAATTCTGTATTATATGTTAGTGTCCTACTACCTAGGATGAATGTACTGTATTGCCATTTAAAAAGCACATTCAACTGTGATGTCCTAACCAGATATTGTCCATATTCTTTCCCCTCCCATTATATTTCAATTCCCCTTATGATAAGATGGCACTGTCAAGGGAGACAGCAAACCCAGGCCATATGCAATCTGCCCATCCCACGTCTCCTTCTCCTTTTCTCCCCACTATCCTGCCAAGACCAGTTAAAGTTTGAACAGGGGGAAGCCGAGATGGCTCAGTGGGTTAAGTGCTAGCTTTGTAGCCCCAGGGACTGAGGATCGAATCCTGACCCTGGCCTGTGTGGACCCATATGCTGAACTGAAGTATGCTTCCCATGCAAGAGGCCCCCAGGTCAGTTCTCGCTGGGGTAAGCTTTCCATGTGAGAGGCCTCAGCTTTGGTCCCCAGCTCGAGGGGGTGTGCCTCCCATGCAGGAGGCTCCTGGCCCAGTTTCAGCCCTGTGCGGCCCCCACCCACCTGTGAGGAACGAAACCATGTCAAAAAACTGATGACATACAACTATGGAGACTGCTCTGGGCCCTGCCACTTCTCTCTGTCTCTCTCTTTCTCTGTCTCTCTCTCTGTCAAAAACAATAAAATAAATCTTTAAAAAAAAAAGTATGAACAGAGCCTGGGGAGAAGCTTATTCTATATTTTAATATATTCTAAAAGATCGAAGACCTAATCCTATAACAAAAAATTTAGGTGTGCTTATTTTCAGGGTTCAATTATAAGTGGTAAAAATACCCCAAAAAACAAAAAAAACTTTTAGTATGATGTTTACAGAGATTTATGGACACATTTTTAATTTTCTTTTAGATTGTTAAATTTTTTATTTACTTAATCAATCTAAATGGTAAATGGCAAAAGACTCTAATGGTACTTTCTCCTAATAGTCTTGTTCCCAAATTATTTATTGAATATTTCATACTCCTACCACTGACTCATATATAAATTCTTAGAAATATGATTACAGTGATCCCTCGTTTTTCGCGGTTAATGGGGACCAGAACCTTCCGCAAAAGCTGAAAAACCGCGAAGTAGGATTTGCCCCTAGGAATTTTCGTGTATGCGGGTACAAGAATGTTTTAAATATGTAAACAGTATTCACACTTTACTCATTTAAGACAAAAATTACAACAGTATACGTATTTACTTAAACGTGTCAGTGCTAATGAATAAGGTTAATTACAAAACCTTATACAGTAATAAACATTAATCAACATTGCTTTCTGAGAGAGGCGAAGAGTCTTGTGTTGGTGGAACCAATCACGCGCCTTTATGAGAGCCCGTGGTATGTACTCTGAGTCAACTCATCTCTTTGTTTGACATGCAGGGATCCTTCTCTCTCACGCATCAACATGAAACAACGCTCCTTTCCGCAATGTGGCTGCCGACATGGTTGTATTTTTTCATTTTTATTTTTTGATGAATATTTTGGGAAAACCCGTGAAGCACTGAAGCTGCAAACCATGAAGCGTGAAGTGGCGAGGGAACACTGTATTCTTTTTTTCACTGTCTCTGACCTCTATTCCCATTGCTCTAATATATTATTTATATGATTGTGGCTTTACAATATGTTTTCATTTCTGCCCATTTCAGTTCTCTCATCAACTTATTCAGTATTCTTATCTATTATTACTTGTTTAGACAGATTAATTTGGGAACATATATGTCAAGTTAAAACAACAATAGACTTTTTGTCAAGATGGTAGAGTAAGTAAATGCTATGCTTACCTCCTCTCACAAACACATCAAAATTACAACAGAACAATCAATCATCATTGAGAATTACCTGATGTCTAACTAAAAGGAAGTGCTATAACTAAAGGATATACAGAAGAAGCCACCTCAGGACTAGGAAGAGAGGTGGAGATGCAAAATAGGCTGGTCCTAACCCCGGCCTGTACAAAGCCATATGATGAACTGTGGTGGTGAAAATTCTCATCTCCCATGAGGGAGGCCCCTATTTCATTTCCTGCTCTGCATGGCCTCATATCCACCTGTGTGGAATGAAACTATGTCACAATTAATGATGTACAACTATGTAGACTGCTCTGGGCCCTTCCCCCTTCTCTCTCTCTCTGTCTCAAAAACAATAAAAAAAAATGAATAAATCTTTAAAAATTGGGAGAGATATCTCAGCTGCAAAGAACACTCTTAGGATTACGGGGTCCCAACCCCAAACCAAGCTCCCCAGCCCACAGTTCCAGTGCCAGGAAGAAAAGTCCCCATAACTTTTGTATGTGAAAACCAGCAGAGATTGTGGATGAGTGAGACAGAGAGCTGCTGGAATCCCAGGCACTCCTCTTAAAGGACCCATGCATGAACTTACTCACTGATGGACTCACTCACTTTGAGCTCCCATGCTGGGGCAGAAGCTCGAAAGACTCCAGGGACATATGGGGAGAAACTGAATTGTTTGGTTTCATGGCAAGGTCTGGAGGGGCAGCTTTCTCCCAGATAGAACTGCTGGCATTGTTCCTTTGTTGAGCCATCACCATACCCAGAGTGCAGACACAGGTAGGTGCTATATTTGAGTCTCCACCAACCTAGCTAACACTGTTGGCTCTGCCCTGGTGATTACTTGAGACACCGACCTATACAACTTGCAGGCCCACCCAAGCCACTTCCAGTGGTTTTTCCACACCAATGGCCTACCTTGGCTCACGATGCAGACTTTATTTAAAACGATAAAGGTTCACAAACCCCAAACAAGCAGCATCTGGCTCTGGCATGCCCTGTCCCTTTTGCTAAGCAGTCCAAGCCTGGCACTAGCAGCAGTAAACCTCATTTGCAGTTTTGCCTCTCCTAGGCATCGCCAAACTCAGCACAACCATTTATAGATCACTTTGTAGCTTATACCAAGTAGCCCTGGGCAGGACACATGCAGTAGCTGACCTTGGGCTGCACCAGATACCCTCCCAAGCCCCAGAACCAACGCATCCTGTGGCTAACTTTACCACATCAGAGTGTCACTCAAACACCTCTACAAATGATACATGTAAAGGCAGACTGTAAAGGCACCAGAGCCCTGCTAAACTAAATCCTGCTTTATAAGGCCAGCCTTGTACAACAGTTCCTCCACTGTCATTACTGCCAGTCCTCACAAAAAATATCAGCCTAAAAGTATTGACTTTTCATTCATGTGCAAATAGCTATAACAATAGGGCAAAGTCCATCCACACAAGGGACAGAATTTAAGCACGTGGCTCAGGTGATCAGGAAAATTGTGCCACTGGGACCCACAGAACACCTTCTACAGGAGGACACTTTGCTAATACTGGGAGACACAGCAGCTCTACATAATACACAGAAACAAATACAGGGAGGCAGCCCAAATGGGGAAACAAAGAAATATGTCCCAAATGAAAGAACAGAACAAAGCTTAAAAAAAAAAAAAAGGAATTAAACAAAATGGAGGCAAACAATCTACCAGATGCAGAGTTCAAAACACTGGTTATAAGGATTCTCAATGACTTTAGGAAGAATTTCAACAAAGAAATAGGAAACATAAAAATGGAGATAGAAAACATAAAAAAGAACCAGTCAGGAATGAAGAATACATAACTAAAATTAAGAATATGCTAGAGGAAATCAAAATTAAATTAGACAAAGCAGAGAACTGAATCAGCAATGTAGAAGGGGCTTCTGGGACAACATCAAGCCTACCAATATTCACATTATCAGGGTACCAGAAGGAGAAGAGAGAGAGAGCAAAATATTGAAAAGCTATTTGAGCTCTTTCTCATCTTGTAAGATGGCAGGTGAAAAAACTGAGAATCCAGATACTAAGGAGAAGGAACCTGAAGGCAAGAAGGTAGATGCTGGTGGCAAGGTTAAAACGTCTAAGAAGGGGAAGGCCCACTGCAGTGCTGGTTAGAGGACTTGGCATATATTCCTGATCAGCTCTGTATTCCCGAATGGCCAGGTACAAGAGGAAGTAGTCAGCAGCTAAATCCAGACTGAAAAGAAAAGGAAAGGTTCTTGCTATTGTCACAAAACTCATTGGTGGTGACAAAAATGATGGCACCCAAGTGGTTAAACTTCACAAAATGCCTAAATACTATCCTAGTGAAGATGTGCCTCAAAAGCTATTGAGCCATGGCAAGAAACCCTTTAGTCACATGTGAGAAAACTTCGGGCCAGTATCACTCCTGGGAGCATTCTGATTATCTTCACTGGGCGTCAAAGAGGCAAGAGGGTGGTTTCCTTGAAGCCGTTGAGCAGTGGCTTGCTACTTGTGACTAGACCTTCATCCCTTAATTGAGTTCCTTTGCATAGAACACACCAAAATTGTGTCATCACCACCTCTACCAAAATTGATATCAGTGGGGTGAAAATCGCCAAACTTCAAGAAGAAAAAGCTGCACAAGCCCAGACATCAGGAGGGTGAGATCCTCAACAGAGAGAAAGAGAAATACAAGATTACAGAGCAGTGTAAAGTTGATCAGAAAGCCATGAACTCACAAAGTCTGCCAAAAATCAAAGATGTTCTTTAGCTCCAGGGCTACCTCTGCTCTGCCTTTGATTTCTTCTTCTTTTTTTTTTTTTTTTTTTTTTTTTTTTTTTTTTTTTTTT
>PVKE010031518.1:0-18983 GCA_004027555.1 Craseonycteris thonglongyai
ACGTGGCCCAGTGCCTTTCCTGGGGGCCTGTGGGCGTGTATAAACGCGCTGACTCAGTTTCGGCGACGTTTGTAAATGTGATGTGGCCCGTGTGAATCTTGCCTGTTGCACCAAATGGCCCATGTTTTAATTGAGTTTGACACCCTTGGTCTAGACCTTCCTTGAAGAGAGTGATCAGCCATGTCCAATGTTACAACAAAGAGCCAGGAAGATAAATGCTGAAGGGATTTTTCTTTTAGCTTGAAATCAATTAGATGACCTTGCAAAATCAGGTCCTGTAGAGAGTTGAGGACATAATTCAGATGTCTACTGAGTAAGCAGTAAAGGGGAGGTAAGGAAAGAGAAAATAGTGGATGTGGGATACTCAAGAAGCTTAAGAATCATTGCTAGAACTTGAGCTCCTCTGGGCCCTGACCAGGGAGCCTCCTAGAGTTGTATAATGCATAACCTGAACAAACTTAAGCAGGGAGCTAGGACTCACATCGTTTATTCTTTGCAACACCTAATTCAGAACATATCTGACACAATGAATAAACTTAGTGCATGTTTCATGAATGTATAAAAGAAAACAATCTACACAAAGTAAGGAAGAAAAGATTTTTGCAAAGAATCTAGTGATGAAAATAAAAAGAAACTCATGCTTCTATTTTGAAGCTTATACCAAGAATCGATTTAATTTTATTTTGAGAATTAGGCAAAATCAGAAACAAACACGATGCTAATAATAATAACAGCACAGCTTCATGTTGGTAGGAATCTTGATGACTCATGAAGCCTTCTTCATAATCACTGTCTATTCCTAAATGGAACAAAGCAGCATAGGACATTTAGGAAAGAATTGTAACATGAAAGACATGAAAATTGAGACTTGAAATTAGAATGTAGGGAAAGTACTTAAAATACATTTCTAACAATATTAAGTCATGATGTTGGGTGATTAAAAAGAAAGGTTGAGTGAATAGCTAGGAATAACCTTGAAATCAGAATGGGTAAAAGAAGCAGAGCTGATATACCTGTGAAAACATCTTATTTCATCACAATCCCTTGTTTGAGATTCATAGAGCTCTGTGTAGCATCTAGGCTCTTTATTTGAAGCTGGACCAGAGAGCAGAAATGTGGGGAAGAATTCAGAGAAGAGTTCTAAAGATTATTAAATACTAAGGAAATAAGACCTATTATGAAATGTTCAAAGAACTGGATTTTGGGGGGTAAATCCTTACATATTATTTTAGAATTCATGATGATTCACATAATGTAACTGCATGGGGGAAGGACTGATTTCAATAATTCCAATTATAATTATTTTACAAAAGAATTATCCAAACCTCGCTATAAGATCTGGGTAGCAGCAGATCTCCATCCAGTGATTTCGGTTTACTTAGTTCAGCTTTCTAGGGGGAATCTTGTTCTAACAAGATTTTGTGGTGGTTAATAACTGACTTTTTGCAGAGAGGATAGAATGAAAAGAAAATATGCTTATTTAGATTAAGTACGCAGTGGAGGCGTTCGTTTAAACAGAGGTTGTCAGAGAGGGCTGTGGAACCTACTTCTGTGGAAAGTTTTAAAAATAGGCCAGGCGTTCATCTCCCCGGGATGGTTTCGGGCTGCGGAGGAGCTAGAGACAGCCAGCCACAGCCTCTCATGTTTCCCTCCACCTCTCCAGTCGATAGGCGAAAACAATATCCGAGGAGACCTCCCGGGCAGGGTCGGTTGTTTCTAACTGGAGTGCTTTCTCACCACATGGCATGATAAGTATATAAGGGAGGGTGGGGTCAAAATGTTCCCTAAACCACACTCGATTGGCATTAGGAGACAGCGCTCCATCTATTAAGATCATCGGCTGAAAAGCATGCCAATTAGTATTGCACGATACTGCTCTTTGGATTTTACTTGCCCCATTGTTTTGAGAGTGTGAGTGTGTGTGAAAATAGAGTCAGTAAAACTAATGGGACAGAAAATTCAGTTAAAAAAACCAGAAAACATACGGAGAAAACAACCTTCACGTTTTTGTTCGATGAAGTGCTCATGTTAAGCATTTGATTCTGACGTTGCAGCCTGACATTGGGCATCTGGATTTTCTTGGGGTTGAGGCCTCCCAGCATTGTTTGCTGTTGCTAGCCCATGGGGGGTTTCCTCTTAGAAAATCAGCTGTGTTCCCATCCCCTAGAACTGCTGGGCGATGGCCGGCCTCTCACACGAGCTGCAGAGACAGCAGAGTTGACAGGCATAGCCAGAGGCAGCTTTAAATATCACGCACCCCATCATTTGGTGGTGGGTGTTGTTGCTAACTATGCTTCCCCTTCAACAAAGACAGTGGTGAGGTGCCAAAAACGAGGATGCCAAAAATCTTAAGGATTAGGCTGAATTCCTTCCAGAGAAGCATTTTTTTTTTTTTTTAAGATAAATTTTATCCTAAAATGTTTTCCAAATTTATTTGGGCACTCTATCCCAGAAAAATAGTGCATTGTGCTGTGTAACTACTATCTGTAGAAGTAGAACCACTTTCTCTCAACAAAGCTCTATCTTTATTCATCAGGTGGTCTCTGGTGTCCTGTATGGGGTGGGGCACCTGCCAAGGTCACAATTATGTGAGCTATCCTAAGGAGACACTGGATAGGCACCCTACAACCTAGCACAGTTACAAACAGGTGGTGAAGACACCATTCTGCACTTCTTTTCATTGTTTTTTTCTCTTTGCCTCCCATACTTGCTGCTTTTCTGAAAGGTCAATTTCATTTCTTTAGGAAAAGGAGATTTTTTTTTTCCATCTCCCAAATGCTAAGTTGATGCCCTTCCTTAGAAGTCTTCCCATTAATTAAGTTGGTCTGAAGGTCATAAACCATAATCAATATAGAGGCTGGTGGCTGCAAGGTGCTAATTGACATCCCCCAAAATGAAAAGTGTCACCAATCAATAGGGAGGACGGAACACTGGCGAATTTATGGCGTTGATTTTGAAAAGGTATGGGAATGCCCTGTGATGTTTTCCCTTGGACTCCTTTTGAATGTTAATGCTTTCTTGAAGATGATTTCAGACACACTGCTAGGATACTGCCTCTACTCACTGAAGCAGAATCCTCTGAAGAGTTGCTGAGGCAAAACTGAAATCATGGCTTGCCTCACAGCAGCTGCTGTATGGGCCGCTAATGATGCCTCACGCGGAAGGACGATGCTCCTTTAACTCGAGGGTTTTAATGGGAAGTTTCTAAAGCCTGAAACAACAGCTCTAGATCTGGGGTGTGCCATCAGCGGCTTGCAGCTAGCTACCACTGTGTACAGCTTGAACACAGTCTGGTCGGGAAGAATGGAAACTAAGGAAGCTTGTAACTACCTGTAACTGTTCCACCAGGAAATGGATCAAGTGTTTGTTCAGCCAGATCCAGGTACTTGACCAAAACTGTGTCTGTGACAGTCTAATAAATTGCTTTTCTCTAACTTTGCAATTTATGCATGAGCAGTAGTTGCATAGATGCTTTTTGGATGCAAGTTCTGAATTTCAATCTAGCTGTCAGATAAAGTCTGATTAAACAGTGCTAGGTAGTTAAAGGAGGGGAATGAAATGTAATGATGCCTTTATTTTTAAAGCATGCTTAACTGTGTAATGCTATTGATACTGAATGAAAGAGTAGTAAAATGGGCTTTTTTTCTTTGCTAACCTGCAGTAAATTATTCTTGAAAGTATGTGGCCATGCAGTATTTTATTTTCCTGATCACCTGAAGCATCCAGCCTTCCAAAATGCAATAGGGACATTTTAATGTGTTTAAAAAGGATCAGAACTCATCACAATAGTGTTGACTCTCCCCCGTGTCCTTGGGTGATGAGCAGCGATACCTTTCGAAGTATCAGCAAGCACTCTTTTTCACCAGGAAACACAAAAAAGAGAAAGAAAACTAGGTAGGACAGTAATACGTGTTGTTTGAAACTGAAAGTTCCAGTTTGCTAATGGTGCCTTTTGAGACTGATGAAAACTAGGTGGAATTTTTCAGATGTTCTCAGCTAGGCTGCAGCCTTGCCCTGCGGTCTGTTTAAAACTCTCCCAGCTGATGTGAGGAAGAAGATGAAGACAGGCAAGAAGCAAAGCTGAGGGTAAGGCTCAGGCTGAAGAGAAAAGTCTCCTGCTGACCAAGAGCTAAGGAGCATGGGGAGCCAATGGCGGGGCCCACTCCCAAACCCCAGCAGAGCAGCAGGCTGGCTTTGCAGAGACAGCCGGAGGGAACAGACCTCCCCGTGCAGCGGTGGGGGCCGGCAACTGTGGGAAACTGCAATATTGACCACATTCACTTGTTTTTAAAATCATTGTTTATGGGCTTTCTAGTAGCCTTGTGTCTATCGCTTGAGTATATAAAATAATATTTACTCTTCACAGTCTTGTAAATTCTGAAGCATCAGGGCTATTGGATTGAAATAGGATTTGGAATAAAAGAATATGGAAATTGCCATGTATTTATGTGAGCCTCCCCCCTCCCCCACAAGGGGAGGTGGGTGGTTAAAATGCATGAAGTACCTAGAAAGAGCCAGGGAATCTTCACCTGAAGTTCTTGGCTTGTCACCAAGAGGGCCATGAATTCTTTGAACGTATAGGAAACATTTTGCATCTTTGTGTGTATAACCCAGAATGCAAGTTACTGTTCATAGGCTCATACACAGAATTTCTACAAGATTCATAGGTGAAATACTTCTGCTTATGTAGTGATTTGATTGCTTGGATGATAAGGTAGCTTTTATGGAGGACTCACAATTTGGGGGGAGGATGTATAATAGGGTCCACAGATGTTTACACATCTGGGGGTGGTAAGAGGTTGACCTCCAGGGACTCTGTTAGGCAAACAGCAATGCAGTGGAGGTTTCCTTCTGCTCATTCAGAAAGTAGAGAATAATTCCATTTTCCCCAGTCTCGGGATATGCATGACTTTCATCGTTGAAAGCCACGTTCACATTTCCATAGTCAGCTTGAGAACTGTGGCGGAATAATGCTGCACTTTGAGTAAGTTTGTCTCTGCCAGTTGTTGTAAATTCAGTCCTGCTTACCAAGCCAATTACCTTTCTGTTACAGTCTACCAGTTGGGCCCACTGGCCTGCCGGATAAATATAAATAAGGTACACAGTATGTCTTTGGAGGACAAAGTGTCCTGTCTGTCACATGTGAATATAAGCTGGACAAGCCTGTGAGTGTTCTTGCTCAATGGACGAATTGTCTTTATACCTGCTTTTGAAAACATGTCAAGTCACATAACTAGGTTTTTGGCCTAGAAGTTTTAAAAATTAGGTGCAGTCATGATGTGGTTTCGGAGTACTTAAAATACAAACAGCGTAGCTTCACTGCGCGCTGCATGCTGCTAACAGCAGAGGGAGGACGACTTTCTACTCATTCCCATGTGCCAGAGAGAAGCCTGCAATCCACCCTCCTTAGGGACGTGCTCTTTGTGTAACTGATTTTTTAGAAAATTTTGGGCAGTTTACTTGTCATCGCTATTTCTTTGTGTGCTTGCTGGCACAATGGAAATCAGAAAGAAGCCTAGTTTTGCACAAAAATGGTATAAGAGAAAACCCTCATTTGATGCCCCCTGTTTGTTGCCCACTCACTGTGTGCCAGGCAGGACTGCACATGCATGGTCTCTCCCACAGCTGTTCTCACTGCCACCCACCACGGGAAGGTGGGCCCTGGAGTGATGACCACATAAGTGAGGTGGCAGAATCAAATGTGTGCGGTGCCAACTGCACTTAACTCATTCTGTTGCTGTCACTTCGGAAATAAGAAAAGAAACAGGTATTGCTTTAAGACTTATTATCTGCAGATAAAATATTTTTTCTTACTGTGAAATTGTATAATGAGACAGTAATGAATGTCCAAAGGAAGGATCCAAGCTTGAGAAGGGTACACATTGACATTTATAGTTTACATGTCAGACATTTGGATTCAGGGTATTTTAAATGGCTGTCCTTTCCCATAAAAAAAAAAAAAAAAAGAGATTTGGTAATAAAGGGTTGACCCCTTAAATAGAGGGGAAACTTATATCCAGCTGATTTTTATATTTCAGACTCCACCATCAGCAGTGAGGACAAGGAAAATTTAAAGAGCCAAATAACCACTTTTCAAATCATGAGATCTGTGACTACTGAAGTGTCTTTGTAACCCAGAGTATCTGCAATTCTTTGAGATGAGATTTATTTCCAATACAATGGCCTGACATCCCAGTTCAGCGGGGTGACATGTACTTTTCGTTCTTTCTTTCTTTTCTTATTATTTTATAATTCCCTGTCTGTATCAGCTGGCACTCTGAAATGGGAGCTCTGTTTCCTGGACTGTAAGGGGCTAGAGATTTGATTTCGATATTCGAGATTTGATTTTGAGATAGAGATTTCGATAGAGATCGAAAGAGGCAATGATCCTAGACCACCGAGAAATCCCTTCAGGCGCCAGTTGTTCTAAAGGGCAAGGAGATGATCTCCACGGAGACTGGTCCTGTAGTAGGTGTTGAAGCAGAAATGCAGGGGCAGCGCTCCCTGACACAGAGCCAGGAGCACCCATTCCCGGTGGTGACGGGACAGACGTAGGCCCCACCCAGGAGGTGGGACTTGGTGTGGACCGTGAGGGGAGAAGAGACATCGACAGGCGGGACTAGGGTGACAGGAGAGCCTCGTGACCCCGAGCTGGGAACCCCGCCGGTGCTCAGAGGACAGCGGGTGTGGCGTGGAGCCGCAGAGCAGACCACGTGGGGCTTTCCCTCCGGTGTCTGCAGGCTCCATGACATGTCAGCGTGCCTTTCTCAATCCAGGGCTCCTTTTCCTCGAAGCCAAATGTGATTGGATATTTGTTCCTTTTTAAACTTACTGTGAACATCAATTCATAGCTAAGGAAGATCCCAGTGCCAGAATATGACCAAATGTATGGTCCAGGAAACAGGGGTGTCAGGTCCATAAGGGGGGTGAGAGGTGGGGTACGGTACCGAGTTTTTCTGAGGGGAGGAGTGGTAAGACCTGAGCTTAGAAAGACGGGTCTATGCAGTATGTAGGAAGTACTGGGAAGAAAGGGGGCCTCTGTGAATCACTGCCACTACAGCGAGGGGCTAATGGTGAGGACGCCCGGCTGCGATGAACCGCTCCCACGGGCTTCCTAAGAAATTCAGGGGCTTCTCCATTCCTGAATATCAGAGTCCAGGGAGCCTGACTCGAGAAAAGGAAGGTCTTATAGGATTTTTAAAAATGGCATCTTTTAATTACGGTTTCCTTGGCCCACTATGAAAATTAGACTTTATTTCCTCAGCACACACACACGGATCTGGCAAAAGGAAGACACAGATGTGCGGCGCGACGGGGGAGACCAGTCAGGATTAAAATACTGCCGTGAGTAGCCGTGCTCCTTTTTATACTTCAAATGACTGCTTTTGTTATCAGCATTTACGATGGTTGTGTCCAAATCGGAAACAATTTACTTGCCCAGATTTTACTCTTCACGTGAAAGATTTCATTATTCTGCTAAAAGCAATTACGAACATTTTCTGAGACTCTTTTATACCCAAGAGGGACGTTTTACTCTAAGACAGATTTTGTGCTGTGGTAATTGAATGATTACGTTTAGTTTTTTTCTGCCTCTTATTCTATCTGATGTTTCCTTGAACTTCAACATGCCGCTGAGCTTTCCAAATTTGTAAATTATTGATTAGCTGATTGCAGATTAAAAAAACAACAGGCTGTTCCAAGGATTTCGCTCAGTCCTAGACAAAACTGTGAAGTAGCTGGCATTTCTTTCTGCATCTCTGTGTCCCTATAGCTCTTTATAACTGTGGCCTCCCTGCTCTTATCTCTACCCAGCAACCCCCGTTCCTCCCAGGTCTTTCCTGCTGGGCCACCTGCTTGGAGCACCTCATGTCTGCTCCCCCCATGTTCTCTCTAGCAGCACCCCCACTCCCAGAAAGATCTTCCTTCAATCCCCTTTCTATGAGAGTTCCCGCTCTTTCCAGGAGGGACAGTTCTCATAGAAAAATCCCTGTTAATGTGCTAATGTGTCACTTTTCTTGGTAAAAGATTATAGTTTAATAGCCTTTGATGATTTGGCCCAATGATGTTAATTTAAGAGCAACTTGGGTACCACAGTACGCTGAGAGGGGAAAGGCTTACTATTTTTAAAGATCTGTTGAGTTTTCAAAACACGTAATCAGGCTGCAAAGAGGTGGATCCATATCCGTGCACCTGCCTTTTAATCAGCAGAGGGTGGTACAACTACAAATTAAAACTGGTTTTTAAAATATTCTCATCTGAATCAGATGACTAGGTTATTTGCTGGGGCTTCTTGCAATGGGTGCCTATCATCGAAGCCCCCGAATAATGGAGTATCACCTCTAAAACCTCGGGTCTGGGAGAAATCTAGGAAGTGAGATGTTGAGCTAGGAGAAAAAGACTTGGCATTTGCCTTATCTGAAGGACAAGGCCACGGAAGACTGCTCCTGGGTGTCAGGATGGCTCTTATCCAAAGGGGACCAGGGCTGGGAAGGGAGGGACTGAAGAAGGCATTGAAGTCTGCTGAGAAGAAGGTATGTACTATGCATAAAGTAATCAGCTAGCCTGTGGTTACAGAGTAGTTGTCACGGGCTCTAAGTGCTCTTCTAGCCTGTTTTCATTGGACTCCACTAATCCAGAAGTCTTCATGGTATACATTTTGGCAGGTAATGAATGACCTTTACTTTTCCTATATTTACTTTTTGGGTTAAGTAGCACTTTCATAAAGAACTTTCTGAAACTGCGTATCTGTCTCAGCTACATTGAGACCAGACAAAGAAAAGGACCCTGGCCTCACTTGGGCTAGAGGGAGAATGGATGTAGAGCAGGATTCAAGTAAGCCAATAGGAGGGCAGGGATCAAAGTGTGGGCCTCCTCAGTGGGACATGAAAGGACAAACAGGAGGTGTGGGAATGGCTTACTCCCAGGCATTTATTCCTCTACCACCACATGGCTTTCTTTGAGTGAGCCCTTGGAAGTTTTACTTTTTGTATGATAGAGTCTGGTTTCTATACTTTGCTTGGGTACAGATGGCCCTAGTAGGAAGCACTAAGGAGAGCTACATGGGAGGTGCGGGCCACCCTTCCTCCCTTCCCATCCCTCCACCCCACTGATGACCTATCTAGACTCAACACCCAAGCAACCCAAACCCAAACCATGAACGTCTTCTATATTGCTGAAGGGCTAATTTAAAAAATATATACAGTCAAATTTCATTCCAATCTTACTTCAAAATAAAAATGAATCATAAATGAATCCATTGCAAACTATTCTAGACTTTAAGAAAAATTAAGTCATGGAACTGCAAAATATTCTTTCCCCTCAAACTGGTAACTCCTTCCTCTCTGATGCTGCATGCCATTCCCCTTATAAACTGTTTCTGAAACTGTGAATTCATACAATGTGAAGTGTCAACATATGTGCAAACTGTGTTATGATTACTAATGCTATACTTCAATGCAATAATTAGAAGTCAGCTGAAGAAATATTGTGTTAATGCTTTAGGTCATGATTTCTATTTTTATTTGGTTGCTTATTTTTTAAATAAATTTATTTTATTGTTTGGGAAAAAGTGTGTGTGTGTGTGAGAGAGAGAGAGAGAGAGTGAGAGAGAGAGAGAGAGAGAGAAGGGGGGAAAGGCCCAGAGCAGTCTCCGTAGTTGTACATTAGTTGTGTCATGGTTTCATTCCAGATAGGTGGATGTGGGGCTGTGTGGGGTGTGAACCAAATGGGGCCTCCCACACGGGAGGTGAGAACCTTTGCTGCTGAGCCATCTTGGTGGTTACCAGTTGTGCCACAATTTAGCATGTGGGGCTTGCACGTGCTGAAGCTGAGAATCGAACCCCGGTCCTCACAATTTCAAGGCAAGTGCTCAACTGCTAAGCTATCCTGGCATCCCGGATTGCTTATTTTTATAGGGCAAAACAATTAGTAATTTTTTGAATTTTTGTTAATTTTCATACCTGAGTACTCTACTGTGTAATTTTTCTTATAGACTCTTAAATAAATGTCATATGATTTTTATACATACAGTAATGTATACTATAGATACTGTTCTTTACAAAATTTGATTTAAATAGATTTAATTCAATATCTGCAGATTTTAATGGCCTTTGTGTATACTTCAACTTGCCTTTACAGACAAACAGTAATATTTGTATTCCTTAATTTTTTCCACCAGTAAAATGGAAATAGTAATAACTCATCTTTTTCCTTCTTGTTCTCTCTACCAAATGATCTTAAGCAGTAGGAAGCCACTGTAAGGTTTTTGAAAAAATGCAGTCAATCAATTCCTTTTTTCTAGCTAGGTTCTCTAGGTGCCACCCCGGATCAAGGATTGCATCTGGTCGCTACTTTCTGCAGAAAAAAGAAAAAGCAACGGGAGTTTGATGGGTTGGAAGTTGGAAACCCCTCCTTTCTCTCTTGGCTCAGGCAAGAGAAAGCAAAAGAGAAGCATTGCAGTTCCGTTAGTCAGGTTTTAAATGAAACATTTTGTTTTGTTTTTCTTCTTTGTGTACTTTTCAGAGTTTCACAGACATTCACCCTCATACCAACGTGACACACGCAGATATTTCTACTTCCAATTTCACAGTTTAGTGATCTCTACAGTAAAATGAAGGCCAAAGGCTACAGCCCAGAACCTGAAGTTTCCTGAAAGAGTTTGTATATTAAGCTCCCTTTCTAACCTCAGTTTCCTTGAACTGGGGTTACAGAGATCCCTGCTTTCACGGAGCTTGTAAAAGTGGCTAATGCACGAGGATGCGGTATTTAGCCACAGCCCGGACACATAGCTGGTGTTCACTCAATGTTATCACAGGAACAACGTGAGAGTGATGTTATTGGAAGGAATGTAGAAGAGACTTGGCCGGGGAGGCTGGGTTTGGATGTCAAGCTGGCAAGCACACACGGAGGTCAACATTACCTTGAACGTTTCTCATGTTCTGTACTCCGGTTGCCTCCTCTGCCCATCCCTCCTGGCCCCAGGTGACTGTTCTGAAGACAATCTGGTAATTTCATGCAAGAGTAAAATGTTCTGACCATAACTGTAAAGAATTAGGCATGTCTGGTGAAAAAGTTTAGAGATTCATTCTTCTCTCTGAAAAGCATGACAGTGAAACAAAAATAAAGTTGCTGTTTATTAGTGATTTCCTTTCCTTCTTTTTCTTCCAGCAGATAACTCAGCCTATCTAAGGTGCAGCCACCATGATCTCAGCAGACTGACGATGGAAGGAAGCTGGGAGCTCCTGGATTCGGGCTGCCCTGGACCATGGAGGGGGGACAGCCTGTGCCTTCACCCCTCGTGCCCCTTGGGAGCACGTTGTCAGATGCTAGCATGTCTCTGGAGCAGAAAACCACATTTGTGTTTGTGATTTTGTTGTTTATTTTCTTGGGCATCCTCATTGTCAGGTGCTTCCGCATCCTTCTGGACCCGTATCGGAGCATGCCAACCTCGACCTGGGCTGATGGACTTGACGGCCTGGAGAAAGGGCAGTTTGACCATGCCCTTGCTTAGCCAGGCAGGGGCAGGCTCCCCTCCCGAGGGGGTGAAGTGCTTCATGTCTTGGCAAGGATTCTCCTTAGTCAATGTTCTCAACAAATCAGGTGTTAACGATATCTTCTCCTAAGACCACAATCCATTATTCAATAAACATGTTATTGTCAAAAACATTTGAGGATATAGGAAATGGAGATTGATATTAGTAGCCAAATATAGGAAGGCTTAAATTTCTGCTTTGACTCAGCGAATGAATATTGTTGAATGTGTGTGATGGTGAAGCCAAGAGCATCAATACTGACATAAACTCTGCTGTAAAATGAAGTGCTAGCCAACCTGACCACAGAATAAAGGCTGAGAAGGATCTGATTTGAATCTGGGGACCAAGACAAGAAGAGACTTCCTTGCTCTAATTGTGTCCCTCAGTTTGTTTTATTTTCCTGGGAAACTGGGTCCTAGGCAGAGACTAAGAAAGCTTGTGCTGAGTAGATCCAAAGCAGGTACCTGTTTTTGTTTAAAGCAAGAAGCTGTGGGGGGTAATGGGAGGAGGTCATGGGAGGCCTTAGAAGAGAAGGTTCTATCCTGGGAAAATATGGGTGAGGATGGCATTTTATTTTTCAAATAAAATAGAATTCAAAGGCTTATGAAGGTTTCAAAACTATTTGTCAGACCAAAATTATTCTATGTACAATAGATTCTTCGGTAACCAGAACTCAATCAACCAGCACTTTCAAGAAACCGGCAACATTTTGAGAGTGTCGGTTGCTTGAGTTCTGGTTAACAGAGAGTCTACTTACATTTATTCAGAATCTACCAATCTCCATGGGTGCCGTTTAACTGAGAGTCTACTGTATTCATATTAATAACATGTGTAGAGGTAGCTATACATAACCTGAATTTGCTTTCTTTACACAAACAACAGAAATGATAGGTTGCAGCTTCAAGTTTTTTTTTTAAATAAAAAGTTAATTGTTTAGAGAAGACTTTTATAGTCTTAAGAGAACTGTGTGTTTATGACTTAATATAGAAACCAAATAAAACTTTTCAAGAAATGGAAGCATCTCCTCTCTTATTTTTCTGAGACTAAAAGCACTGTGTTATATTGAATGCTGAGTGTTCAGAGTGTTCCAAGAGAGTGAAAAAGGGCGAAGACCATGAAAAGTCATCTAATTCATCCCTCTCCCATTTCAGAAAGGGCTCCTACAAATCGTCCTGCACACATAAAACCTATTCTAAGCACTAGTTAAGTCTACAAAAGGAAAGAGGTGAAAACCTCTTATTCCAACTTCTATTCACTGTGTTGGTGAGAAAACCCTGTATCTAAACTATACCCAGGCTGTATGTATAGTCTCTGTCTTTTGTTCCTCAGCTAGCCATCGTTTGTTTTAATTAAAAGTGAGTCTTTAGTAAAACTGCATTCTTATCCTCCCCACTTTTTTTTAAACATTCTTTGGGGTTCCGCTTTCCAGATTTCCCTCTCCCCATGTTCCTCTTGGTTTTTTTTTTTTACTTAAAAAATAACTTATTAAATGACTAGTTTAGCTTCTTAGAGTATTGAGCAGTGAATTTCTCTTTTGACTATCACTTAAGAAGGTGACTGTTAGTCTGCTTTCTCTCAGCATTCGTGAGATAGTCCAGAAGCAATTCTTTAAACTGAATAAAGCCTATAATTCACATGCAAAACATACTTTATGAAATATAATTTATATCCCATAAAATGTACCTCTTTAAAGTACACGTGTCAGCAATTTTTAGTATATTCACAGAATTGTGTGACCATCACCACTATCTAATTCCAGAATTCTCCTTCCTATCCTCCTTCCTCTTAGCCCCTGGCAATCTCTAACCCACTTCTTGTCTCTACAGATTTGCCAACTCTAGACATTTCATATAAATTCAGTTATAGAATACATGACATTTTGTCTGGCTTCTTTCACTAGCGTGTTTTCAAGGTAGGGTTCACCCATTTTGTAACACAATCAGTACTTCTTTCCTTAATATTGTTTGGCCATTTCACATTTATTTTTATTTATCAGCTATTATGCTTATCCATTGGCTAGTAAAAAATGTTGTTATGAACATTTATGTACAAGTTTTTGTATGGATATGTGTTTTCAGTTCTCCTATGTATATTCCTAGGAGTGGATTTTCTGGGTCATATACTAACTCTATGTTTAATTTTTTGAAGAATTGTGAGATTCTTTCCCAAAGTGGCTGCATCATTTTATATTCACACCAGGAATGTATGAGAGTTTTAATTCTTATCTCTCTCCAACTATTCAAATAATTTCTTTAGCTGTAGAATTTATAATTGAACACATCATTTCAGGAATGAGTCAGATTAAAAAGAGTGAACCACTTCATGGTTTCTACATGCTACAAGTTTAATGATACCTTCAGAGTCCCTTTGCTTCTAGATCTAAAGCAAAATACTGATGCTGATCTCTGGTCATCCTGTGGTCTATGAGGTTATCTGAGGGTTTTTTTGTTTTGTTTTGGGGGGGGGGAGGGTCTTCCTAATATATATTTCCTTAACCCATTTATTACAAAGTTTTCTTTTTTCTTCAAATGTACCATGTCATGTATATCCTTATTAATTTTTTTCTTATTTTATTTATCTCATTTTATTAATCAAACCCATTCAAATATTTATTGAGCACCTGCTTTGAGCCTGGCATTTCTAGCACCAGAGAGAGGAAAAGTACAGGGTTAATTCTTGCTCTTGTGTATCTTCCTACCTTGTTGGAAAGCTAAGATATGACAGAAGACATGTGCCCAAATCATTATTCAAATGGCTAATATGGACCTATGCTTCTCATACTACCAGATGTGTATATATATCCACACACACTAATTTTTATTATACAAATTGTATATGGCCATTGTAAAAATATACAAACAATATGAAAAATATATAAAGTAAATAGCAATAGTTAAAATACTGCCTCCTTAGCTCCCTTGGTTTCTCCTAGGAGCTTGTTGAAAATATAGATTCCCATAGCTTTCCACCTCTAGAGGTTGAGCCCATAGAATTAGGTCAGTAAACAAATACTTGAAGAGCTAGAATATGAGAGACGGAAACATGGGCCAAGATAGTTGAGGAAGTGTTTCAGGAGTCAATGGCTGTGTTTCAGGAGTCAATGGCTCAGGTATGATATTACGTGTTTAAATACTTGATATAAAGCTTTATGCAATGTAGTTATTATTCTGAACTAAATGGTATCTTGAGATGAAGGTGTTTTAGCTATGTGCAAAGGAAGAGAGGAGGTACAACCAAAGAATAAGGAACGGAGATGTGGGTGTGGGGCTGAGAGCTAGCAGAGCAGCCGAACTAGAGAGCATGGCTGGATGAGTAGCAGAACTTACGTAGGAAGGATAAAGGTGGATCTGAATGTCAGAGGGTTGTAAAAGGCAAGATGAAGTGTGTGAGTCACTGTAGATCCATGAGAAAGAATATGACATGCAGAGTTCTCAATTCCATTTTCCACACCCTTCCTCGGGGCAACACTAGAATCCACTTCTATAATGGGAATGGACTGAAATAGCCACCTGGCCGCTATGAGGCCTTTGAGCACAGGACCACCAGTGCCAAAGGCCTCCCAAAGCCTGCTCTTCTTTCTTTCCTCCCTTTATTCCCCACTCTATTTTTGTTTCTCCTTCTCAGATTACTGCTCCTTGTCCAACCTCCCCTCACTGAGTCTCTCCTACTCTACCCCACCCTAGTCCTGAGCAAGAGTACCATAACAAGTGGTAAAAAGCTCTGGGCTATTCAGAGTAAATTAATCCCTCCTGTGAGAAGTGCTAACTCTGTTTTAATTGCTCAGGGCTCCTTGGGGTGAACAGCATATTCCCGAAAGGTCACATAAGCTCTCTGTTGCCTGGCTTTCTGGTTACAGGAGTCACAGTGCGGCATTTTGCCTACCTTATGAGATATTTATAAATGAGTGCAGCTGCCCTCTACCCTGTTTATCACCATCCCAAGATGAAAAATTACTTTCCCAAGGTCACCCTAGAATAGAGCTGCCTTTTGGTCCAGAAAATATGGCAAACTCATTTTCAGTCTGAGTTCTGACTGGTTTATGCCCCCAAGAGACCCCACGTTCTAGATCAAAATTGCTCCCTCCAATACCAAAATATCTGAAACACTAAGTAAATCTAACACAGGGTATGAAGAAGATTAGTTTGACTCCTGCAGTTAAACTAATGAACATTCAGATTGTTATTCTACTATTTTTAAGAGTTAAAGCTAAAACAAAATAAGCAACAGTTTCAGAAGGCAGGAGTTAGAGTGGATGCTTCTATTTACAGGAAAAAATACGTATTTAAGTTATTTTTTATTGGATTCATTGCACAGTGTTTTACTGCAACATTAAAGTGTTTATATTGTAAGTACAAGGACTGGCTCGAAAATATCCAGACATGTAACTGTTTTTGTTTTACAATGGCTGGATTTTTTTCCCCCGAAAGCCCTCGTAATGGGAAATTGTGCACTGTCAAAGCTGTACATGGTCATGATAAAATGTATAAATAACATGGAATCATTTAACAGATCATTTTAAATCACAAATAATTTTTAAAACTCTGTAGTTCCTTAAGGATGTCAACATTCAGAATTGACATGTAAAATATATTTAAACACAATTATTTTCAAAAACTATTTTAAGCCCCAAAAGTATTGAATTCTCTTCTGAAATGTGATTTGTAACATCTGAGATGTTTGTCTTCCAAGACAAATTATGCAAAAGGGGTATCTCAATGATTGATTAATCACAAAGTTATAGAATAGAGCCATGGTCTCCAGAAAAAGTACCCAAATCACTATATTGCATATACAATCAGGGATTAAACTGGTCCATGCCAAAAGAGGTTATTGTTTTGAGATGCAAAAGAAGGGCCCTCAACACTCTGTATCTCCTTTTTCTTAAAGGAATAAATGAATTATTTTCAGACAGATGTCTAGCTCTTCAGAGTCAAGTCTCCCCATCCTACAATTTCCTCTGGCCAGATGAGCCAGGGCGTAATACTTCAGCCAGTCTGGGGCCCTTTGCAAGGTCATTTTTTAAAGAATAGGATTATCTGCTAGATTTAGAATAGAGTGAAAATTTTGTTTCCAGTTTCCTGCCATAAACTATACTCATGTCTTGTTCTAAAGCACCACAAGATAAACTCTTCTATGCCTCCATAGCCTTTCCCAATATCCTGATTGATGTTTCTACACTTTAAAAGAAGAGAGATTCTTTTTAAAACATATTTCAAAGAGGATTTCCACCCTTACTTTTTTATAAGTCCTATTACCTACCATCCCTAGAGCTCCAAATTTTTGCCAGCTTTTAAGAAGTTCTCTTTTCCTGAATCCTTAGAGTTTGAAAAGCCAGGGGGGGGGGAAAGAAAACAAATAAACAAACAACAACAACAAAATGTTGCTGTCATCTATGTCAACCCCTTCATAATACGTATAAAAAAGTAGAGAAGCAAAGTGGTTAAATGGCATGAGGAACATCACGTCTCCATCCATTGGTTACAGCTGTATCATCTTACATGCCCGTATGTGGTGTGTGCAGATGAATGCAAATAGAATGAGCAGTTACTCATAATAAATCCATGAAGTGAAGAATGTCCATTTCTAATTGATATGAGTTATAATTAAATAATCTCTCTCTCTCTCTCTCTCTCTCTTTTTAGAGTGGGGGAACAAAACTGTTTTGTCTCTTTAAAAATATGATCAATGTATTTTCCTTTTGGATATTCCTAAGCTTCAGTTTAAGTGTCTGGACAGTCAGAAGTATGTCCAGGTAAATTATAAAGTATCTCTTAGCAAAGATTCTGTTTCTCAAAATGCAGGATAATTAATCTAGAATAAATCTTCAGTTTCTTTATTTCTAAATGGATCTTTGAGCTGGGCTTTTTTTGTTTTCTGTTTTTGTTTGTTTGTTTGTTTGTTTGTTTGTTTTGAGGGGGCAGTTGGTTTTTTAGCTGAAGAGGCACAGCAAGAGAAATTAGAACATCAAGTTCATAAAGGCTTTGGACATGGCCCTAGTTCTGGCTTATCAAAGAGACGTCTGGATCATCTTGGGACACAGAGAGTCACAAAACACACAATGAAGTATTTCAAGTTTGAAAGTACCCTTCATCCTTTTCAGTCATGCATTTTTTCCTAGTTACTTCACTTCTTCCTTTTATTTTCCAAGTGAAGTGATGGCAGAAGCTTAATGTAATGTTAAATTCAGTACTTTCTGGTATGTGAATATTTCATCAATAGTCACAACAAATGACTGCCTGGTTTCTGCCTGAATATGTTCATCCCACTTTGAGTTCATTCTGTTTTTTATAAATATTTATTTGTCTACAATCTTTTGGTAATTTTTTTTTTTTTAGAAAATCTTTTTTTTTTTTTAATTTTATTTATTTTTATTGTTTTTGACAGAGAGAGAGAGAGATACAGAGACAGAGAGAGAACTGAACTGGGGGGCACTCCCCTGTTCAGCACATGGGTCCACAAGGGCCGGGGCTGGACCCGATCCTCGGTCCCTAGTGCAGTAAAGTGAGCCCTTAACCCACTGAGCCATCCCTGCTTCCCCTCTTTTGGTAATTTTAACCAATTAGACATTGTTTTTATGTTAAGTGACAGATTTCCAATACTCTTTAATGTGACAATGCTATAGATGTAGTTATTGTTAAAAGACAATTCTTCATGAATCTCCCTTTCTGTGTATCTTTCCAAGAGAGGCACTGAGAGCTATTTGATCTTTTCAAAGGTGTTTGTTTAGACATAGTATCTCCCTTCCCTTAGGAAAATTGTGGGGCAGGTTTGCTTGCAGCCTACTATAAAAGATTGGGATTTTCTAAGCTCAGGAATCCTCTCCTGTAATGCAACCCACCATGTGTGCAAGCATTACACGGTTCTCTGTGCGTTGCCCTGTGGGAATTGGGGCTTAGAGAACTGGCACAAGAAAATGCTGATACTCCGGGTACTGTGAATAATAAACCATCCTCTGTCTCTGGGTCCTTTGTTTTCTACCAGCATCCATGAAACTGTGTCAGGCTAATTGTCAGCTTGCAAATATGATAAAATCTCAGCTCCTTCATAATTGACAGTTACCATTATTCTCCGAGGATAACAAATGCTAATTCCTTCAGCCATCCTTCACATGGTTAATTTTTTGAATCATCTCTTGTTCTTATCAAACATTCTGGATGCTCTTCAGTGTAACTGTTCCTGATGCATAGAAAGAAAAAAAATAGTTCATGTTTAGTCTGACTAAAATGAATAGAAGCAAGTTATTTATTTTGTTCTGAAAACTACATGGTATAAGACAGTCCAAGGTAAAATGATCTTTTTTTGCAGCCACATTACTATTGACTTACATATACTCAACTTAAGATCTTGCGCTTTTTTTTTATCTATGCAAGGTCAAAATTGACCTATACCAATGTTATGTCAAATATAAATTCCCATCCTATTCTTGTACAGTTTTTAAATTTTGTACCCAGG
>PVKE010031519.1:0-18984 GCA_004027555.1 Craseonycteris thonglongyai
AGTGCATAGTTATTTCTATTTTACTTTTTGACAGATAGAGAGAGAGACAGAGACAGAGACAGTTAGAGAACCGAACTGTGGGAACTCCCCAGTTCAGCACGTGGGTCCTGCCTGGGCCGGAGCCGGGATTCGATCCTCGGTCCTCATGGCCTCAAAGCGAGCGCTCAACCCGCTGAGCCGTCCCGGCTTTCCCGAAGTTGAGCTTTTTTAAAGATTTATTTTTATTGGTTTTTGACAGAGAGAGACAGAGAGAAGGGGGAGGGCCCAGAGCAGTCTCCATAGTTGACAGTATTAGTTTTCCATATAGTTTCACTCCATAGGTGGGCGCGGGGCTGCTCAGGGCAGGAACTGGGCCAGGAGCTTCCTGCATAGGCCCTGGCAAGAACTGAATTGGGGGCACACCCCAGCTCAGCACATGGGTCCGTCTGGGCCAGAGCCAGAATTCGATCCCTGGTCTCTGAGGCTGCAAAGTTAGCGCTTAACCCATTGAGCCATCCTAGCTTCCCCAGAAGTTGAGCTTTGCAATGCACCATTAATGTCTTCCAGAAATATGTTGAATATTTTTGGAATTGTTCAGCCTTCTTCCAATCCTGCTATTATTTCTTTTAATCAGATTGTAGGTTCTCTTTTGATACCTAGAAACTACTTAACACTATAATCATTGCTCCTAATACTCTGTTCAGGCATATGTTATATACCAGATATTCTTCTTGTACCTTTGTAAACTTTATTATTTTTAATCCTCAAACTTTAAAATATCTGGGGGATTCTGGGATAGCTCAACAGGCTGAGCTCTTGCCTTACAACCACGAGGTTTGGGGATTGAATCCCGGCCCTGGCCTGTGCAAAACCTGTATGTACAACTGGCAACTGCAGGAATGGTGAAGAATCGATCGCTCCTCCCATGTGGGAGGTCCCCAATTTGGTTCCTGCCTTATATGGCCCTACATCCATCTGTGTGAAATGAAACTATGTCACAGCTAATGATGAACAACTAAGGAGACTACTCTGCCCACCCCCCCCCCCCCACTTCTCTCTCTCTCCGTCTCTGTCTCTGTCAAAAACAATAAAATCCTAGAAAAAAAAAAAAAAAGAATGTTGGCAACAAACCACAGCAATTATAGCCATACCTGTGACTAATGCCAATAGAAATCAGATTTACTTACTGCAATTATCTCAATTTGTCATTTGTACTTATTGGTTCAAAATTATGATACCGGTAACTCTTTGATCCAACAGTATGGCAATTACTCAAAAAATAAAAAACCGGGGGAGCCGGGATGGCTCGGTGGGTTGGGCGCTCACTTTGTGGCGCCGGAGACCGAGGATCGGGTCCCGGCCCCGGCCCCGGCCTGTGCGGACCCATATGCTGAACTGGGGGTTCCCAGTTCGGTTCTCTCTCTGTCTCTGTATCTCTCTCTCTGTCAAAACCAATAAAAGAATAAATAAATAAAATAAACAAAAACAAACAAACAAAAAAACTACTGTTAAAAAAAAAAAAATTTAAAAACAGGGGAAGCTGGGATGGCTCAGCAGGTTAAGCACTCACTTTGTAGCCCCAGAGCCTGAGGATCAAATTCTGGGCCGGGCCCATGTGGAGCCATACGCTGAACTGGGCTGTGCCCCCAGTTCAGTTCTTGCTGGGGCCTATGTGGGAGGCTCCTGGCCCAGGCTCCTGCACAGCCCTGTGCCCACCTTTGGAGAGAAACTATATGGAAAACTAATGCTGTCAACTATGGAGACTGCTCTGGGCCCTCCTCCTTCTCTCTGTCTCCCCCTTCTCTCAAACAATAAAATAAATCTTTGAAAAAATAAAACAAAGTTAAAATATTTGTTTTAACTTGTTTAACAAACATAACCATTTGAGTTTTTAGGGAGCTTTACAAATACTAATATATTTAATCTACTTAACAATATTATGGTGTGTGGACTATTATCCCATTTTTTCCAATAAGACACCAATATGTTATATAACTTTTTCAACATCCCCTGGTCATAGTGGCAAATCCCTCTGGTTTTAGAATTCTTACTCTTAACTACAAATCTATGCTGTGAGAGTTATTATGCCATACTCTTTATAAGAAAAATGAGGTCCAAAATAATCTCTCAGTATTTTTTATTTTTTTTATTTTTTTATTTTTTATATCTTTTTTATATTTATAGAGAGTAATTATTTTATCTTCAGTGCATATTTATTTTTTATTTTACTTTTGACAGATAGAGAGAGAGACAGAGACAGAGACAGCTAGAGAACCGAACTGTGGGAACTCCCCAGTTCAGCATGTGGGTCCGCCTGGGCCGGAGCCGGGATTCGATCCTCGGTCCTCGGGGCCTCAAAGCGAGCGCTCAACCCGCTGAGCCGTCCCGGCTTTCCCTATTTTTTATTTTTTAAAGATTTATTTTATTGTTTGAGAGAAGGTAAGAGAGAGACAGAGACGGAGAGAAGAGGAGTGGGCCCAGAGCAGTCTCCATATTTGTACATCATTAGTTGTGACATAGTTTCATTCCACACAGGTGGATGTGGGGCCTCACGGGGCTGGAACTGAACTGGGGGCCTCCCACATGGGAGATGAGAACCTTTGCTGCCATCTTGACAATTACAGTTGCACCTTAGTTCAGTATATCAGTTTGCACAGGCCAGGGCCAGGATTTGATCCCTGGAACTCGGGGTTGCAAGACAAGCACTCAACCTGTTGAGCTATCTCAGCATCCCAGTATTTTTTAAATTAGAAAATATTTCTAATGCTCAGAAAAGTTTTCAGACAAATACCTAGCTGTGTGTGTCTACCACCTAACTTTAAAAAAACAACAACAGGGGAAGCCGGGATGTCTCAGTGGATTAGGCTTTCACTTTGCAGCCCAGGGGACTGAGGATCGAATCCCGGCCCCGGCCCGTGCAGACCCATAAGCTGAACTGGGAAGTGCCCCCAGTTCAGTTCTCACCGGGGTGAGACCCTGGCCCAGTTCCTGCCCTGTGCAGCGCCAAGCCCACCTGTGGAATGAAACTATGTGGAAAAACCAATGATGTGCAACTATGGAGACTGTTCTGGACCCTCTCTCTTCTCTCTGTCTCTGTCTCTCTGTCTGTCAAAAACAATAAATAAATTAAAAAAAAACAAAACAAGAAAAAACAACAACAACAACAACAAAAACAACACCTCAATTTTTTTTTTTCTATATTAGACTATTTGATTTTGATATTTTTCTTTGGTTGATTTCTCAGAAAGAACAGTAGTCTCTGAATTTTGCAATATTTCTAACAGTTTATCTATAACCTTTATTCTTGAAGATCAGTTTGGCTAGATACAGAATCTGTGGTTCACATTTTCTTTCTTTAAGTTTCTTTAAATATGTTACTACATTGCTTTCTGGATAACATGTTAACTAACAAAAAACTATGTAATTTTTTCCCCTTGGTATTTTTTTTTTTGCCTGGATGCCAATAATTTTTTCTTTTCTTTCAAGTCCAATAGTTTCAACAGACCATATCTCTGTATTGCCCATTCTGGATCAATTTTCCCAAATACATGGCATGTCCTTTTAATACACTATAGTGTCAAGCTTTAGAGTACAGCTTCCTCTTTAGTTGTATTTCCATAGTAATTAAAAAAATACATGGCCTCATATGTACTGAGATTTGCCTCTTTGGACCTTCTTCCTATTTGTCTCTGTCCCTAGAATTTCATTTCCAGCAGATTCTTATTTTTATTTATTTTTTTTGGTGGCAAGAGCTGATCTGGGGGGCCACATCCCAGTTCATCATGTGGGTCCACAAGCTGCGAGGGTAGGGGTTTGATCCTTGGACCCTGGGTCTGTAGGGTGAGCGCTTAGACCACTGAGCCATCCTGGCATCCTCCTGCCTCCCAGCAGTTTTTTCTCATTGTCTTAGAAGTTTTGTTTGTAGTTCTAAGAGTTTACAGGGCCCAGTCTGTCCCATCATTATGAAACCTTATTGTGTCTTTGTGGTGCTGTTGCATTCATTGGTGAGCTGAACCCTGCAGGACCCTCTCCTGGCTTCTATTGGGAGTTAATGATTGAGGAGGTTCTCTTACTTTAAAAAAATTTTTTTAAAGATTTATTTTTATTGTTTTTTTGACAGAGAGAGAGAGAGACAGACAGAGACAGAGAAGGGGGAGGGCTCAGAGCAGTCTCCATAGTTGACAGCATTAGTTTTCCATATAGTTTCACTCCACAGGTGGGCACAGGGCTGCGCAGGGCAGGAACTGGGCCGAGAGCCTCCCACATAGGCCCCGGCAAGAACTGAACTGGGAGCACACCCGAGTTCAGCATATGGGTCTGCATAGGCCGGGGCCGGGATTCAATCCTCGGGCTCTGGGGTTGCAAAGCAAGCGCTTAACTCACTGAGCCATCCCAGCTTCCACGGTTCTCTTACTTTCAGTCTTGACAAAAGCCAAGTTCTTTCCCTTTACCTCCCTCTGCACAAATTCTGATCCCACACAGTTTTGTAGCTGGTAGGGTTTATTTTTGCCTGCTTGAATTTGTGCATTCAGAGGAATGAATGTCTTGCCATCCAGGTGTGTAGAGATGTCACCTATGGTCTTTGGTTTTCTATCCACTCACACTTTGTTGCTATTGTAGTCTTCCCTTCTCCACTAATTTTGTATATACTACTTTCATTGTTATCTAACCTTTTATTATTTACACAAAATTTTCTTCATAAGCCAAGTAAGTGACATGTCTGGCAGCTATCAGCAGCTATGTTTGTCAGTCTCCTTTCTCTTGTGGAGTAACTGCCCTAAGCCCCTGGCATCCAGCCCTGAGCTTGACTCTAGACTGGAGTACTTGTCTCCTCAGTGCCTGGCTGGCTCCCCTGCGTCTCTACTAGTATCCTTGAAGCCTTGAGGCTTCAGTCTTGCTCATGACTTTGTGTTTCTCTTTAGTTCAGGGCTATAGAGATGATAATCTTGTTTTTGAGCTTAGAACTATCATCCTGCTGTTCTCTTTTTATATTTTATCTTGTTATAATATATATTCAGAGCAGGGGAAACACCTAAAGGGTGAACTCACAGAACCATATTGCCTCAAAGTATCTCAGAACATAGTTTTGAATGCACAATGAACTGACAAGGCACTACCAGGATACAAAAATGAGCAAAAGAGGGTTCCCACTCTCAGAGAGATTAGAATCTAGTGAAAGAAGGTAACTCATAACATACCACCACAAGACAGACTGAAAACTAATTAGTAGAGCTATGTGAACCCACAAGAATAAGCAAGGGCTTGTGAGTGAGGGAATAAGGAAGGCTTCTCAGTAGTAATGAACCCTTTAGAGCAGGGGACCCCAACCCCTAGGGCATGGACCGGGACTGGTCCGTGGCCTGTTAGGAACTGGGCCACACAGCAGGAGGTGAAGAGTGGGTGAGTGAGCAAAGCTTTATCTGTACTTACAACCACTGCCCATCACAGCTACATCAGATTCTCATAGGAGCTCAAACCCTATTGTGAACTGTGCATGCAAGGGATCTAGGTTGCCCACTCCTTATGAATCTAATGCCTGATGCTCTGAGGTGGAGCCGAGGCGGTGATGCTAGTGCCCGGTAGCAACTACAAATACAGATTCACATTAACAGAGAGGTTTGACTGCACAGAGACCATAATAAGTCAATTGCTTGCAGGGCTCCCACTGATCCTGTATTATGGTGAGTTGTATAATTATTTCATTATATATCACAATGTAATAATAATAGAAATAAAGTGCACAATAAATATAATGTGCTTGAATCATCCCTAAGCCACACTCCCCCACTCCCCACCCCCCTGGGTCCGTGGAAACATTGTCTTCCATGAAACCGGTCTCTGGTGTCAAAAAGATTGGGGACCGTTACTTAGAGGTATCATAGTGGGAGTGTGCATGGTGGTTTGGGAACACCATCCTTGGAATTGGAGCATGGCTGCCTTGGTGGATCATGGAGGATGTTTTGAAGAAAAAGGAAGAGGCTGGAGGTTAGTGCTGTGGAGTTAACGATGATTTAGCTCCAACCCCATCTCTGCCACTGACCAGAAGAGTGAGCCTGGACAATTCTGAGTCTTAGTTTCATCTATACTAATGGAATTGAGTATCCTCTGCCTCAGAGGGTTGTTGAATTGGTGATAATGTTTATAAAGTCATAGTATACTCTTAATAGCTATACCTATTATTAGGATTATGGAGGGCCTTGAATATCAAACTACTAACTTTTAAAAAGCTTAGTTGAGGTATAATTTACATAAGATAACAAACTAAGCACATTTGACTGCTACTCACGGGTCCTACTTCTGTTCTTTGGAGCAGTCTCTGGGACATTATCCAGACTGATAGCCTTTATGGTAAGCAGAGCAATGTCTCCTCAAAGACGTCTACTTCTCAGTCCCAGGAACCTGTAAATATGGAAAGTTTCTTGACAAAGGGGAATTAAGGTTGCTGATCAACTGATCTGGAGATGGGGATATTATCCTGGGTTATTTGGTAGACCCAGTGTAACCAGGAGTCCTTATGAATGGAAGACGCAGAAGCGGGAAAAGTCAGAGATGGCATGAGGTCTCCCGTATGTTGCTGGACATGGCTTTGAAGATGAAGGGAGCCACGAACCAAGAAATTCTGGTGACCTCTAGAAACAGGAAAACAGCCCTGCCAATTCTTTTATTTTAGCCCAGTGAAACCCACGTTGGATTTCTGACCTTTAGTACTGAATGATAATAAGACTCTGTACCCTAAATTTGTGGTAATTTGTTATAACAAAAATAGAGAAATGAGTACAATCTTGAATAAATGATTGTTGACTAACTGAAGTAATGAATGAAGGACAAGCCTTCTACCTTTTTCATATAATAAGCCTTTTAATGTTGGAGGAGAGAAGATTTAGTTTGAATAATGCTAGCTCCCTATAAGGTACTCACATCTTGCATAACATGGCATTACTGGGGTGGTGCTAGGGTGATTTCAAGGTTGATTGAAGAATGTTGTAGACTGATGCTTGTATTCCCCCCAAAATTTATATGTTGAAACCTCAGTCCTAATGTGATGGTGTTTGGAGGTGAGGGCTTTGGGAAGTGATTTGGTCATGAGGGTTAGACACTCTTGAATGGGATCAGTGCCCTTACAAAAGAGAGCTCTTTCTTTCTCTCTCAGATTTATCAGATTTATTTTATTGTTTGACAGAAAGAGAGAGAGAGAGAGAGACCTAGAGAAGGGAACGGCACAGAGCAGTCTCCACAGCCGTATATTGTTTCAACATTTTCGTTCTGCACAGGTGGATGTGGGGCTGCGCAGGGTGGGAACCGAACTGGGGGACTCCTGCATGGGAAGCATGCCCCGGTTCAACATAAGGATCTGCACAGACTGGTCAGGACTGCAGGACTCGATCCCCGGACTCCGCGGCTGCAAGTCAAGAGCTCAACCCACTGAACCATGCTGGCATCGCTCTCTCTTTTTTTAAAAAGTGTATGTGATTGAGAGATGTAAGAGAAACACACAGAGAGAGAGAGAGAGACAGAGAGAGAGAGAGAGAGAGAGGAGAGAGAGAAAGTGGGGAGGAGGGGGGAAGGACCCAGAGCATGGACCAGGGCTGGGTTTCAATCCCCAAACCTCAATGTTCCAAGGCAAGTACACAGCCTGCTGAGGAATCCCAGCATCCCCAGAGAGCTCTCTTAATCCTTCTACCATGTGAGGACACTGCAAAAAAACAGCTATCTATCAACCAGGAAGTGAGCCTCACTAGATACCAAATGTGCTGGAACCTTTGATCTTGGACTCTGCTTTCAGAACTATAAGAAATAAATTTCTGTTGTTTATAAGCTACCCAGCTTAAGACATTCTGTTATAGCAGTCTGAATGGATCAAGACAAAGAATTGGGGATAATTCCAGATTGGATGCACCATTGATATGGTAATGATTTAAATCATACTCCCTTTGCTATCACCCTAGGTGAGCCAACACAAAGCACACAATCCCCCATAAGGGAAGAAAGAAGCAGCCCTTCTTTCTTCTCCTCTCCGGGTGACTTCTTGAGCAGGGTATCTCAAAGAGACAAAGGAGGAACATATCAGAGTGAGGTGGGTAATTTTATAAACTATAAACGCCCACGACCCCTTTCTTGCCTACCCAGGGAATCTGCTACACCCTTTCTCCACCCTCCACCCCCTTGAGAATCATTGTTTAAAGCAAATGCTATATGAGCAGGAAGGAAAAGTGTACACATGGGGATACAGGAAGGGAGTTCTAAATTAAGAGATCTCATTCTTAGAGCTTGTTCTAACTCTTATCCTATGACTATATCCAAGCTGCTGACCTTTTTCTGTGGACAGAGCCTTCTCAGAGCATGCAACAGCCCAGAAAGACTGAGCCCAGCTATTAAGTTTTTCCCCTTCCTTTCTGTCACCTCTAGTCCTGGGAAGACCAGGTTCCATTAGCTAGTTTTCCTCCCGGATGCTAGAGAATCATCTTTTTCTATTCAGGGCCCAGCAGTCCCTATTTTGTTTTGGGCAGGTTTCTGTGTCTCAGAGTTAGGGATTATCTTTGCTATGTCTTATCTGGGTCTTCAGTAAATGAATTACTTTGGCTTCTAATCCTGCATAAGTCAAATTCTCCTTTGCCCTTTGCTGGGGCTGCCAGGATCAGGATTTCCTTTACTGGACCCGGTTTCTTCTTGGGCTTGAAATCCCTGTCTGTAGCCCCTCTGCCTCAGCAGATAGATCCCAGGCCTCTAGAAAAAGGCTCTAGATCTCTAGGTTCCTTCTTAGTTCTGTGATTCTGAGGTTGTTTTGCCTCTACCATGTTTTCTAGACAAATTTTTAGAGTAACTTCTTGGATAAAGGTAGTCAAATTTGTCTTCTGGATTGTTCTAACGCAGTCTGCAGCTTATTTTCATAAGGTGACCAGATGTCCCACTTTTGGCGGGACAGTCCCAATTTTTAGCAATTTGTCCCGTGTCCCGCGGCGTTTTAAAAAAGTCCTGATTTTTGGAAAGAATGCATGACAAGCCGGGAGATAGACCAAATTTTTAATCAAGAACCCCCTCACCCCTGGTCAATTGTGTCCCGCTTTACCAATGTTAAAATCTGGTCACCTTACTCTAGAAGGTCCAGCTGTCATTTTGCCCATACCCTTCCTAGATCATGTTTGCCTTTAGGGATCCCAGGTGCTTCTCTCATTATCAGCTGAGTAGGAAAGCTCTTCTCCCTGCATATTGTTTTAAGCTTCTCTTCCTCCTAGCTGCTCTGGCAGTTCCTCTGCTCCAACCCCAGCTCAATGACTCAGGTCTGGCTCATGGCCTTTGATCCTGCCTGTTCACTGCTGCAATCCCTTTTCTTATCTGAAAATGTCCATCCAGATTGGGGTGAGGAAGGGGAAACTGGACTCAATAAGGCCACCCTGCTCCTGCTACTGAGTTCAGGTCCAGCTGCTTGCCGCCTTGTGAGCCAATAATCAAGAGACAAGATTGGTGAAAAGAAACACAGGTTTATTCCAAATGCCAGCGTTCATGGGGGAATGACCTTTGGGAACCTGCCATCCCCATGGGGAATAGAGGAGGGTCCCCTGAACCATATTCTTTTCTAATAGGAAGTTTCTAGGCTGTCCTCTTTGCCCCTCCAAAGAGTGGCCTAGGGAAAGCTGATGGCTCAGTGGGTTAAGCGCTCACTCTGAAACTCCGAAGGCCAAGGATTGAGTCCTGGCCCGGGTCCCAGTCCGTGCGGACCCATATGCTAAACTGGGGTGTGCTTCCCATGCAGGAGGCCCCCAGTTTGGTTCTGGCCCCTCGGTTTGGTCCCTGGCTCGAGGGGGTGTGCCTCCCATGCGGGAGGCCCCAGCCCAGTTCCTGCCCTGTGTGTCCCCCACCCACCTGTGTGGAATGAAAACATGTTGAAAATTGATGACATACAGCTGTGGAGACTGTTCTGGGCCCTCCGCCTTTTCTCTGTCTTTCTCTGTCTCTGTCTCTGTCTGTCAAAATCAATAAAATAAATCTTAAAAAAAAAAAAGAAAAAAGAGTGGCCTATGTCTTTCCCAATTTTCAGTTCCATACTGAATGAGGTTCCTTCCACCAGCACTATCCCCAGGAGGCCCTGACTATGTTAGGGTTTAATGACCCTTGGACTCCCTGTAGGTTTAGGTCACATTCTAGCTATCAAGGTCCAAGATTCAACCTGATTCCAGAGTCCATGAAGTTATTCAGCATTTCTAGGGGCTTAAAATCAACTATGCCTTTATATCCTTGGGCCAGAGATTTTTTCTAGGACCATCTGGGCTCCCTGGAGTTGCTGCCAATAGAACAGAAGGGAAACTCCAACCCAGCCCAGGGTGTCAGTGTGGTTTCCTGTCTTCTGCTCACCAGGTCAGTCAACTACAGTGTCTTCCTGTATTTCACACAGTCCTCACAATGGAGCTGTTTGGTTCCTCCAAGGGCACAGGAGAAAAACAGTGACAAAGACTGGGGAGGGGAAGCCAGGATGACTCAGCAGGTTAAGCGCTCACTTTGCAGCCCTGGGGACTGAGGATCGAATCTTGGCCCCAGCCCGTGTGGACCCATATGCTGAACAGCAGTGTGCTTCCCATGCAGGAGGCTCCCAGTTCTGTTCTTGCCCCTCGGCTCTGCCCCTGGATTGAAGGGGTGTGGTTCCCATGCAGGAGGCCCCCAGCCCAGGTCCTGCCCTGTGCGGCCCCCTCCTACCTGTGTGGAACAAAACCATGTCAAAAGCTGATAAAGCTCAACTATAGAGACTGCTCTGAGCCCTCCCCCTTCTCTCTGTCTCTCTGTCTCTCTCTCTCTGTCTCTGTCAAAAACAATAAAATAAGTCTTAAAAAAAAAAAAGAAGACTGGGGAGAGAAAGACTCATGCAAAAAAAAAAAAAAAGAGGAAGTGAGTGATGCTGAGGGAGGAGAAATACACGAGCAGCAGCAGCAGAAAATATCAGGCGTGTGAGGGTATGAGGGAAAGGCAGGAAGGCAGGGTTCTGCTCATGATGTCATTAAATTGAGTTCCTGGTTAACATTTTACAGTGAACTATCAAATATGCATAAGAAAGGAAGGAAGGGAGCTCACAGTTTTTAATTGATGATGAAGCCCAGTGTTTGCACAGTCTCCACTGGGAAGAGCTGTGAGCTAACTTCCTAGGTTTCCTCTGCAACTCAGTCTGGGAGTTCAGAGTTGGGGAGGAGACTGTAGGGCTGAGTGGCTTTGCTACACTTCCTTGCTCCCATGTTGATGGAGGGTCCCCTATACCATAGCAGCAGAGATGCCAACAGCTCTCTGAAGACAATTCACTTTATCTGTTTCTTGGGTTTTTTCCTCCTTTCATTCTGCTTTTGACCTGCTTGACTCAGGATAAGTCACTAAACCTTTCTGAATCTTCTGCATCCATAAAATGGAGATAAGAACACTTTCTTTGGCATTTTCACTAAAATGCTGCAAAAATCAAACCAGCTTTCATTTATAAAAACACTTTGCATATTGCAAATTATGACACAAGTGTTAATGGCTGTAACCTTAGGTTGATCTGACATACTGTTTTAAATGGGACAGAAAACAACGGTACTGTCCCATCTCAAATGGTAGGTATTGTCAGCCTAGTCTCACTGGGTTAAAGTCAAAATGTAGGCTGACCATACCTACCACTTGAGATGGGACAGTGCTATTTTCTGTCCCATTTAAAATGGTATGTTTTGTCAGCCTACATAACCTACAATGAAATCGCTTTCTCCAACACACAAGCTTTTCTTTCTGTGTGACTGTCAGAAAGGGTACTATTAGTATGTTTTCAAAATTTCTCTATCTCCTAGGTTATCAGGAAATGTGTTTATTTTATTATTTATTTATTTATGAAAAGGTTGATGAGAACTTGGAAAACAACTGCTTGGATCACTGTGGTTCACATGGTCTGTCCTCTCAGTGTTTTCTTTTCTATAGACTGTGGTCCTTTTAACATATGTACAACTCACAGCCTTGCTCTCCCTTCATTCAGTTAAGTACATACATATTCTGAACCAAACTCCCCAAGAGCTATGGATTCAGGCTCTGCGTATCTATTTAGAACAAGTCTATGTGGCTCAGAATGTCTGGCCTGATGTAAATACTGAGTGTGTGTGCTGGGCGGTTACCTTGAAAATGCTGTAGAAATAAATAATGGAGGAGCAAGGAGGGCCTTCTATGTGATTATGGTGAGATAACTCTAAACCAATAGGCGAGGGTAACAGGAAAGTGACTAAGAGAAAAGAAGGGCTGATCGCTGGTAGAAACATAAGGAGCAAAAGGTACAAAGCTAAGCAATGACTAAGAGGGAATGAAATATGATGTAAAAACTCAAGAAGATGGTTTGATCTTGTGCAAGGAGCAAAAGTAATGGGGGAAAGGCAGATATTCTAGAATCTGAAGGTATCTTCCTCTTCTGCTAGGAGAGACAGAGGGTTGTTGGGGCTTTGGGACTGACTATATTAAATTTACTTGAAAAGACAGGCAGATAGCTTAAGGTCAGATGTCATGGGATGACCTTCAATCTCTGATTTACTTGCACATGTGGATGCATAACATCTAGCTCTGATTAGAAATAGTAATTAGAAGACAGCCTGCTTCTGCTATAAGAAACGACTTGCTCATATGTGGAGCCCCCAGGACTGTGGCTGCATATCAATGGTAAGCTGTTAATGTAATGGCTTTGACAGTCTAAACTCAGTCTGCTTTAGTGTCAGGCGTGGCTGCTCTTTCCTGAGCCTGCCCACAGCACAGTTAGAGAAACTGTAGGTTTCTCTTCCTAGTAAAGGACTAGACGTTGTCATTTATCATTCCTCTTAAGTCTGTCTGGAAAGAATGGAGAAACAGGTCAAAGCTTACCTACCCATCAGTCCTTCTGAACTGACCTCACTGCCCCCAATGAGCTTAGCTTGCTTTCATGTCACTACAAGGAATCAGTCTTCCCTCCACAGCCACTAGGAGGAGGCAGAGAGCAGGCCTGCCTGCGTGATGCCCAGGGCAGCCTAGCCTCTACAGGGGTTTGTAAAGCTATCCCCCATCCTCACTCCACTTGCTTCCTCTGACATCAAATGCAGAGGTTAGTGAGCATGAGCATCAAGTATTCCCCAGAGTAGGGAAGAGGAAGATGAAGGGAGACAGCATATCAAAATACACTTCCAAAACGAAAATGATTTCTGTGGCACATGGCGCTACCCAGTGAGAGGTGATGACAGCCTCCTCCCATTTCAGGAACAGTTCCCAGAGTTGTCTGTAGGCGGATGCACATGACACACTCTTAAACCCAGTTCCATTCTGTGCTGTGTCTGCTCCTTGTTCACATCTCAGGAACAATAGAGCTCTACATCTTTGTATCTGAGTTTCACTCCCAATTGGTTGTCTAGCTGAATATCTAGGCTGCCCCACCAAGTTGTTTTTTTTTTGCCAATATTTATGCTTTGAGTCATGAAACCTCATCAACCCAGCTTTACACGTACATGTGAACTGGAATATTGAATTGTATGAATGTTCATATCTCAAGAGAATTATTATCAAAAAGCTGGGTTGAGATGCCAGGATAGCTCAACAGGTTGAGCGTTTGCCTGGCAACTGAGGGGTCCAGGGATCAAATGCCGGCCCTCACCCGTGCAAACCCATATGCTGAACTTCGGCACTGCTGGTAACCGCTGGGATGGTGGTGAAGGTTCTCACCTCCTATGTGGGAGGCCCTGGGTTCGGTTCCTACCCGTGTGGCCCCACATCCACCTGTGTGGAATGAAACTATGTCACAACTGACAATGTACAACTATGGAGGCTGCTCTGGGCCTTCTCCCCCCCTCATCCTTCTCTCAAACAATAGAATAAATATATATTTAAAAAAAGCTGGTATTCTTCACAATGTTTTGATGTGAAAAAATACTAATACAGATTGCTGGAAGAAGTGATTTCAATGATGCAAATTTGCCTGGAACCTATTCTGAATCCAATTTGCCTTTCTGTGTAATAAAATTTGGGTTGTGGCATTTTATGATTGATATTTCTATATAAGGAGGTTTTTGGCTTTTAGCGTTGCTGCTTTTCTGTTCTCACTCCTCAAAGAATCTTTGCCAACATACTGCTGACATTTGAGGAAGAGAATAGAGACAGTTTGGCTTTTTGTAAAATTTTCTGTTTCCTTGGTGATGTAAATAATTATGGAACATATAAAAAGTTTTAGCAAATTAAAATTTGGTTTTGAAAAAGCCAGTTTGTTACCTGTGAAAAGGGCTGCAGGAACAGTCTCAGCAAGAAATTCTCTAATTCATTTTAAATTAGAAAATCTTCACAGAAACATAGGGCCTCCAGAGACCCCAATTTAATACCAATATAAAATATACACTTTATAAGGTTTAGCAAAGCTGCCCAGATGTGTGGGTGGCTTCAGGTCCCATCTCTAAGAACTAGAATAATTCTCTGCCATCTTCAATTTTACTAGGAGAATCCTGTTCAGTGGGAAGACCCAGGGCTTAGAAACTCGAAAGGAAGGGTTGAATCACATAAAGTTGAATGAGGAGTTATATAAATCTTCGTCATGGGATCTTCCAATGCAGGGATCATGAGAAAGAAAGAAAATATGGGAACTGCTGCTTTGGAATTGCACCCTCAGTAGCATATTTTTCATTTTGACTATTCTAAACTTTCTTATATTCTTTGAGTCATCAATTTCTCTTTTTCCTTCCTTTCCTCACCATTTACTCTTTCAATCTTGGCAAATCACCTCACTCTCTTCCTACCACAAGGTAGAAATATGAGCTCTACCATTTGTTGCCTGTGTGACCTTGTTAAAGTTATTTTACTTCTCAGTGACTCTGTTTTCTTAACTGTAAAATGGGGATAACAATAGTACAGGCATACCTCTGAGATATTGCAGGTTTGGTTCCAGACCACTGCAATAAAGTGAATCGTGGGAAGCCGGGATGGCTCAGTGGGTTGAGTGCTCGCTTTGAAGCCCTGGGGACTGAGGATCAAGTCCCAGCCCTGGCCCATGTGGACCCATGTGCTGAACTGGGGAGTTCCCCCAGCTCGGTTCTCTCTCTGTCTCTGTATATATATATATATATCTCTCTCTCTGTCAAAACCAATAGAAAAAACAAACAAACAAACAAATAAACAAAAAGTGAATCGTAATCTTTTTGCTGGTAGAGGGTCTGCCTTCAATTTCTTAAAAATGCACCATCTGTGAAGTGCAATAAAGTGAAGCACAATAAAATGATGTGTGTCTGTACCTACTGTATGAGGTGGTTGATAGAATTAAATAAGTTAATATATAAAAATTATTTAGGCCAGTAACATGGTGAATGCTTATTAAATATTAGCTCTTAATTTGACTGAGCAGACAGAGACCAATGACATGAACTCCATTATCCATACTTCTCTCCACCTAAAAAAATATATAAATTAAAAAAATATATATATATATCACTATCCATCTCTTCCTCTCTCTCCCTACTTCAGAGTAAAAGGCTATCTTATTTCTAAGTCTGTGCTTTCCACATGGGTCTTGATTCCCTCCTCTCCTGTCTCCTCAAGGAAACTTGTTACATGAATTCTTTTCTCCTTTATGTTTTAAGTTGATTCCTTTTTCTAGGCCCCCTCTCATTCTTAGATGCTCAGGTCTCTCCTATTTTGAAAAAGACCTTCATATGACCACTCCCCCACCCCCCTTTAAACTACTGTCCTATTTTCCTTCCTCCTTTCACTGCCAAAAACTGTGTGCCTCCGTATCTTCATGACTCATTTTCTCATTATTCCTCTGCCATCTGGCTCTTTCTCCCAAACCCCACTCTCACACGGCTGTGTCCATGGTCATCATTCATCTCTCAATTCAAAGGCCTTTTCTTGATTTCTGTTCTCTTAGCTCCTTTGCAATGGTCAATATTGCTGATTGTCATCTGCTCCGAGGAATCCTCTTCTCTTCCAGCCTGTGTGTGAGTCCCTTGTGCTGCTGCTTCTCCTCTGAGGCCTCTTTATCGAATACCCTTACAGGTTCCATTTCTTTCTACCTCTGAGCTGTGGGCATAGACAGAGGTTCGCAAATCAAGAGACAAACCTCTTGATTTGTCTCTGTACACGTACTCTTTGATCCCCTTTTTGTCTTATGCCTTGTTATTATTTCTCTATGTATGGCTCCTTCATCATACTTTGTACTCGCCTCTTTAGCCTCATCATGCATCATGCTTGCTGTCACTCTGTGATTTGGCCTTGCTGACTGTCTTATAGTTTCTTGGAGGTGCTGTGGCCTATCTAACAGGCTTTTTGTTATTGGTGCTAACTTGCATTCATCTTTATCTTTATTGTGATCTTTTCTATTTAAAAAAATTGAGATATAATTCACATACCACAAAATTAATCTTTTAAAAGTATACAATTCAGTGGATTTTAGTACATTTTCTTTCTTTTCTTTAAAAAAAAAAAATTTTTTTTTAATTGTTTTTGACAGAGAGAGAGAGAGAGAGAGCGAGAGATACAGAGACAGAGAGAGAACTGAACTGGGGGTACTCCTCAGTTCAGCACATGGGTCCGCATGGGCCGGGGCCGGGATTTGATCCTCGGTCCCTGGCGCTGCAAAGTGAGTGCTTAACCCACTGAGCCATCCTGGCTTTCCCCGCTTTTCTTTTTTTATTATTAAATTTATTGGGGTGACATTGGTTGGCAACAACTACATAGTTTCTAGGTGTACAACTCTACATTACACCATCTATGCATTGCATTATGTGCTCACCACCCAGAATCAGCTGTCACCACATATCTATTGCCCACTCCCAACTTCCCCCTTTCTTTCCCTCCCCCTTCCCCATATTTTTTTAAATTAAAGATTTATTTTATTGTTTTTGACAGAGAGAGAGACAGAGAGAGACCGAGAGAAGGGGGAGAGCCAAGAGGAGTCTCCATAGTTGTATGTCACCAGTTTTTGACATAGTTTCATTCTACCTGTGGGTGCGGGTCACGCAGGGTGGGAGCTGAACCAGGGGCCTCCCACATGGGAAGCACATTACAGTTCAGCATGTGGGTCTACATGGGCTGGGGCTGGGACCAGGACTCGATCCTCGGCCCCTAGGGCTGCCATGCAAGCGCTCAACCCAGTGAGCCATCCCGCTTCCCCTGGATTTTGGTACATTTTTAAAGTTGTGCAACTGTCACCACTATCTCATTCCAGAACATTTTCATCACGTCCAAAAGAAACTATATATGTATTACTTGTAGGCCTGCCCTCCCCTCCTTGTCCTTCATCAACCCCTGGCAACCACTGATGTATTTTTTACCTCTGTGCTGTAGGCTTTTGCACATGCTATTCCTTTTGCCTAGAACCTGTTTCCTGTCATTCCCTAGTCAACTTCTCTTCCTTCAGTGACAGTGACAACTTCCTTGAGCAGGTCAATTCCTCCTATTATATGCTTTCATAGGAATAATATATCTCTTTGCATCATTTATTATAAATCACACTTTCATATTTACTTATGAAATTTTTCAATTTATATCTGTCACCTCAATAAGTCTCATGAGGGCAAAAGCTATATGTATATATATATATATATATTTTGTTTTTGTAGGGGGAGGAGGGATAGAGGCATTCATAAATGAATAAAATTCTTCATCTTCCTTTAACACAGTTTGACTTGAATGTAATAGTATGACACCCAACATGGCCAAGACAAAGTTTGTTATTTTCCTCCTAAAACTAATTCCTCCTTCATACTTCCCCATTTGATGATGCTTTCTTATTCTCTAGAGCACGCAGGATCAGTTTCTTGAAGATATTTGATTTCTTTCTCTCTTGTTCTCAACATTTAGTACTCTTCAAATCCTCAAGTCCTGTGGATTATTTTAAGTTCCTATCTTCCAGTCTTTAGTACAGTGTCCTTAATGTTCGATAAATGTTTGCTGATAATGAATGACTTTTAGAGATATCTGTAGTGAAGGAATGATTGCAGCCATGATTTTGGGTGAGCCTTTAGAGATTGGCAAAGGGCGGGGCGGGGTGGTGGGGAAGAGAGAGACAGAGTGAGAGAAACAGCTAATGGAGGATGGCAATGGATGGAGACTCAAGAGACATCTTACCACAGAGGGCTGGAGAAGAGCAGTAATGAGAGAAGCAAAAAGGAGACCCTGGCTAATATAGTATAATCCATCCACCACTTACTGAGCATTATCTATTACCTGTTTGGTACTTAGATTATGGCGATACAAAGATAATCAAGAAGCTGTTTCTTTCTTGAAGGAAGTCAGGGTGTAGTGAAGGAAAGAAACATGTAAACAAACACAAGAAAATGTGACAGGTATTATAACAGTATATTCACAAAGTGTTCTGCAAGCAAGAGGTAGGTGGTGACTAAGACTGTCTCAGCACAGGCGTGGGAGAAGGTGGGCGTCATGGGATGACTGGGACTTCAGCAGCCTGAGATTAGAAGGAGTGACATGCCAGGAAGACAGAACAACCTCAGGAAGCCTGAGCCCATGTGGAGCTTCAAATCATTTTGTTTAGCTTTAAAGATTTTTTTATTGTTTTTGACAGAGAGGGAAAGAGAGAAAGAGATACAGAGACAGAGAGAAGGGGAGGGCCCAGAGCAGTCTCCATAGTTGCACATCATTGGTTTTTCCACATAGTTTCATTCCACAGGTGGGTGCAGGGCTGCACAGGGCAGGAACTGGGCCAGGGTCTCATTCTTGTGAAAACCGAACTGGGGGCACTCCCCAGTTCAGCATACGGGTCCACATGGGTCAAGGTCGGGATTCGATTCTTGGTCCCTGGGGTTGTAAAGTGAGCACTTAACCCACTGAGCCATCCTGGCTTCCCCGTTGTTTAGTTTTAGGGTAAAGGAATATCCTGGAAATTCAGGCTGGGGCTACATTATGAGGTGTCTCCCAGAAATCTGAGAAGTTTAATCTTTATTTTCTAGTTAACAAAGTCAGCAAAGTTATAATTTTTTTTAATTTTAATTTTATTTTATTTTTGACAGAAAGAGAGAGAGATACAGAGACAGAGACAGAGAGAGAACTGAACTG
>PVKE010031520.1:5910-19083 GCA_004027555.1 Craseonycteris thonglongyai
TTCTTGCCGGGACCTATGCTGGAGGCTCCCGGCCCAGTTCCTGCCCTGTGCAGCCCTGTGCCCGCCTGTGGAGTGAAACTATATGGAAAACCAATGTCAACTATGGAGACTGCTCTGGGCCCTCCCCCTTCTCTCTGTCTCTCTCTGCCTCTGTTTCTCTCTGTCAAAAATCAATAAAATAAATCTTTAAAAAAAAAAACCCATAGAACTTTATAGCACAAAGAGTAAATCTGCAAATCTTAAAAAATCATTTCTGAGTTCAGGGGATCTTGGAGTAAAATGTAGAAAATGACACAAGACTCTAACTATAAGGTAAATGTATGAAACAGCTCATTGAAGGGAGTAGAAGAAGAAAAAGTGCTTACCAAAGTAACTTTCGAAATGAGTCTTAAGGCTAAAAGCAAAAGGAACTGTACATGAGTACTATACTCTACTTGATAATGCTGTGGGTTAACAATTCTGTCACCACTATATATGTATACTGGAACTGAACAATGAAGTAAATGGATGGTGGATTGAAGTAAATGGATGGTGGATTGTGGGAGCCAGCTGTTTTACTGTTGGAGTGGGAGGATCCAGATAAGCAAGGGGAAGAAACTAGAATGATTCATGTGGTAATGGACTAGATAGAGTTGGAGATATCAATGTAAACTCATGTTTACCTTAATATAAATACAGATGGTTATGTACAAACACACACACACATACACAGACACACAGAGGTAGGTATACACACATATATTTCCTTGCTCTATCAGTTAAGAGGGCCTAGAGGCAAGGACTCACCAGTAGCAATGACCACACTTAATGTCCAGGTTTTGGTTTCTATTAATAATACCATTCTCCAATATAAGGAACCAGGGTTCCTTGAGATATGGTTATTCTAGGAATTAGGCAATAAATTAAAAAGATGAGCCTGGAGTATTTTGTAGTACCAGAAAACAAGAAAGTGCTCAAAAAATAAATTAAAAAAACCCCACAATGACAGGAGTATGTCAAAGGGACACAGAAGAGATCCAATGGCCACAGTTAGAACAATCTGAGCAACAAAATAAAGTAGTATTGCATTATAATTCAAAGTATACAATAAATATCCATTAGTCCGCACTGATATAAATAATTGAATAAAAAAATAGAGAAGAGACAAATCCCCTATGAAGAACTCCAAGTAATGTAGGCAAACACTCTGTCTTCAAGGAGGTGAAGCACAACTCCCCCTCCTGAAGTGTGGGCTGCACATCATGATGTCCAAAGAGGATAGTATGGAATGGGGAAAAGGGCTAACTACAGTGGAGAAATCTGACCAACATGACCTCAACCAGGTGATTAAGGTTCACACCAATAGTGACAAGTCCAGTTGTTAGTACACCCTTGATAATGATGTGATAAGAATGATACTTCGCTTTGGTTGTCTTCCTCTCAAAACCTGTAACTCTAGTCTAATCATGAAAAAATATCAGATAAATCCAAATTGAGGGTCATGCTACAAAATACCTGACCAGCACTCCTCAAAACTGTCAAGGTCATAAAAAACAAGGACAGTTTGAAAAAGTCACAGCTTGGAGGAGCCTAAGGAGACGTGATGACTAAATGTAATGTGGCATCCTAGGTGAGATCCTAAGACAAGGTAAAAACAAAGAAAGCTTGAATAAAATAGAAACTTCAGTTAATAATAATGTAACAATAATGGTTCATTAATTGTGAAAAATGTGCCATAACTAATGTAAGATAATAATAAAAGAAACTGAGTGTGGTATATCTCTTTGTATTACCCTCATAAGTTTTCTGAGAACTTTATGTTCTAAAATAACACTTTTTTAAAAAAGGCATACTGGGGACTAGAATCAAAACTCTTTGAAAAGTTTATCTAGTCTCACCCTTACCTCCCATTCTCCTCTCAAACCTCTGCAACTGGGTCTCTGTTCCCCACTACTGTAAGTCCTCACATAACAAACACCGTGAATAGATTCTTGGAAACTGTGCCTTTACATGAAATGACATGCAGTTAAGTAGACTCTCAGTTAACCAACACCCATGAGGGTTGGTGATGCTGAATAAATGTAAGTAGATTCTCCATTAACCAAAACTCAAGCAACTGGCAAAAGAAACTGCCGGTTACTTGAGAATGCCAGTTGCCTGAATTCTGGTTAACAGAGAGTCTACTGTATAAGAAAACCAATTACCACAGGCTAATTGATATAAACAAGAGTTAAGTTCCTACAGCATATTTCTAGTCACAAAAACATCACCAAACTTCTTAATGACCCGGCAGCTCAGGGCACAAGGAGAGAACCCATTCTGGACAGAATGCCTTCACAAGGCCACTCACTCCCACCCCTACACTCATTCAGACACATCAGTTCACCCCACATGTACATCTTCAGGATGTGGGAGGAAACTAGAGTCCTGAGAGAAAACCCATGCAGGCATGGGGAGAACGTGCCAACTACACACAGACAGTGACCACAGCCTGGAATCAATTTTTTTTTTCTCATCAATGTTATAATGAATTGATGTTGAACAAAACGTTATTCGAGGACTTGCTGTACTTCACTGTAATGGCTTATGTTATGGGACAACCTTAGTGTTGCCAAGTCCAGTGGTCATTCCCAGTTTTCAGCAAAGTCCACTTCAACCTCTTTGGCAGCACTTAACAGATGACCACTCCCTCCTCTGCTAAACATTTTCTTTAGTCCTTGAAGGCTTCTCTTTTTCTCCACCCACCCTAACCCCCACTCTCAGTCCTGGGATGACCTCTTCTCCAGCTACACTCTTTCTCACCTAAGTGATCTCATGGTTTTAAAAACCACTTCCATTGTGATGCTGATCACTCCCAAATTTACAGTTCCAGCCTGGACCTTATATACCTGAGCTCCAGATTCTTATACAGGTTCTAGCAGAAGTAACAACGGAACATTGTAAGGCTTGCCCGGTCTCTCATAAGATAGACAGCAATTTGAATATTTCACCTAAAATGTCATATAGTGTGCTTGAGTGTGATATTGTTATGTTACAGAAGTAAATGCTTATGGTTTTGTAATAAAGATTTGGTATAGATTAACAGCTCATAAAAAAGGGGGCGTTACTTTTTTTTTGCGAGACCCTGTATTCTACTAACCCCCTCCCCTTAGTTGTCTTCATCTCAGTAAGTGGCACCATCATTCAACCAGCTGCTCAGAATTAAAAAACAGACTCACTTGTAACTCCACTTCCCCACCACATGCCTCCCGCCCCCCGCCCCCTTACACCCACATCTAATTCATCAGGAATTCAGGTAAGTTCTACCTTCATAAATATATCGTATTTTCCGGTGTATAAGACGACCGGGCGTATAAGACGACCCCCTAATTTTACAGTTAAAACATAGGTTTAGGCCTATATTCGCTGGGTAGTCTTATACAGCGAATATAGGCCTAAACCTATGTTTTAACTGTAAAATTAGGGGGTCATCTTATACGCCCGGTCGTCTTATACACCGGAAAATACAGTACCTGGAAGTTCTCACCAAGACTACAATAGCAGATTCCTGACTGTTGCTGCTCTTCCACACTCAAACTTCTATCATTAGTTTTCTAAATAGCAGCCAGAGAGTAAAGTTCGAAAAAATAAAAAAAGCATATCACTATGTCAGATAAAGTAGCTTCCCTGCTTGGAACTTCAAATAGCTTTCCAGGCACTCAGAACAGGATCCAACCCCTGACTAGAATTGCTACGGCCCTACCTAACCTGGCCTCCACGCCTCTCTGGCTTCACCTACCTTGCTCTATGAACTACACCGCTCATTCTGATCTTGGCACACTTTTTCTTTTGCTGTTCCTGGAACATGTCAAGCTCATTCCCTACTCAGGGCCATTGCCCTTGCTGGTCCCTCTGCCTGGAATGCTTTTCCCCCAGATCCCCATTTCATTCAAGCCCCTGATCAAATGTCAGAACTCTCTCTGATACTCCATCTAAGTAGGCCTCACTGCCCTCCATCACTTGAACCCCTTACTCCACTGTCTCCTGAATTTTCTGTTCACAGCACTCTTACTGTTTCTGTAATTTTAAAGTGCCTCTTGTACAAAGGAAATACCTAACAGTTCTCTTTAAGCAGTTAGGGCCAAATAAATAAAGTACTTAAGTCCTAATAACCCAGTAGCACTCTGAAAAAACACACATAATATCATTTCTATTTCATTTTAAATGACCAATTACTTACTAATGAGATATGTGTGCCTGTTGGGTACCGCACAACTTCTCAAGCCTTGGGATCAGATTGGACACTACATACAATGTTCCACACTGATTTTTGTGTGGTACTTGGTTTTTACCTCAACAGCCATCAAAAAACCAACTTCACAAAGATATGTCATTAAAAGGAAAACAGCACCATCTAATGTGGAAACTGTGAATGGCCTTGAGCTAGGAGTTAGTCTTATGATCCAAAAGATGTCAAGTATCTCTGTTTACCCTCAAAATGTTAAACGTCCCAGTGTCCTTGTGAGTTCACTGCAGAGCTCCCCCACGGGGCCTTGGCAAACAGTTTGGGAACCACAACTTTGCTATTTATACTTCTCCTTTTAGTACTAATAGCATCTGTGTTATATCTTATATATATTCACTGGTTTATTAGATGCAATTTCCACTAAAATGTAAGCTCTAGGAGGCAGGGGCTTTGTCTTCTTTATGCTATTTCCCAGGGACCTTAATACCACCTGCTTCTCCTACATACTCAAGTGTGTTAAATGCATGAATGTAATAGGAAACTGAGGCTGAAGTCTAGCTCTACCATTGCTTTCCTGTGTGACAAGTTACTTCCTCTCTTTGGGTCTCAGTTTCTTAATCTATAAAGTAGGGACTTTAATATTAATGCCTCATGGGGCTTTACAATATACAAAGGCAAACTGAGGTATAAGAGCTGTTTCTGCATGTCAGTGCTTTCTGAAGACTCAGGATTTTGTTTTCTGAGTAGTTCCTACTAGCAGCCAGACTGAATGGACAGGTGGTTTGGCCCTGTGGATTCAGCTTAGGTCCGTAAGTAGGCAGTGTACTGACAGAAAAATCACCTTGCAGACAGACCTACATCTGGCCGTCTGTTTCAGGACTCGGTCCAGCAAGGACTGGAAGATCTTTATTCCTTACTCTAGGCATGGAAACTTGAAGGCATAATTTGGGGATTTCCAGCCACAGGCAGTCTTCTCGGAATCTTTTCTCTCCTGAATCTGGCACGGAAGCTGGCTGTGAGCAGCTATTAACCAAATTTGCCATGCACAGCCCCACAGTTCCCTCTCTGGCCACAGCTTCCTGTCCCTCCTATCCTGCTTCCCTACTCCTGCTCTGCCCTTTTTCCAACCTCAGACTTCCAATCCTCTGTCATTCAGTCTAAGGCAGGGGTCTCCAAACTACGGCCCGCAAGGCCCTCTCATGCGGCCCATGGAGACCTTTTTATCTGAATAAAATAATATTAAATAAATAGTTAAAAACAACATCTATGGTTTGACTCTTTTTCATTTGGACCTTGAGTGTGCAGTCGGCCCCCAAACTGCTGTTTGATAGTTAATGCGGCCTGCGGGCTGAAAAGTTTGGAGACCCCTGGTCTAAGAGGTAACTTTTGGGATTTTTCCCTTCCCATGTTCAGTCACCAAGTCTTATATGTCCTCTCTCCTAAATATTTCTATGCCTGACCCTCTTCCCTACCCCTCTTGCCATGCCTTAGGTTAGGCCCTGAATATTTCTGGAAAGCACATTCATTAATTTCCCTGCCTCCATTCTCAACCCAGCTAGAAGAAAACACAAATCTGATCAGGTCGTTCCTGTGCATAAAATCCCTGAGTCACTTCCATCCCCTTTGGACTAAAACCCAAACCTCTGAGGATTACATAAACGGACCTTAGTAACTAGCCCCAGACTACCTTTCCAGCCCCATCTCCCACAACCCACCTCCATCGCCCTCCACCCCATGCCCCCACTAATCCAGTCACACCAAAAGGATTTATCTTTTTAGATGCAGCCCCCACATCCTACTCCCTCAACCCACCTTCATGTGGTAAACTGCAAACTCATCCCTCAAGACTCGGGCAGGAGTCGCCTTCTTTGCCTCCTTCATGAAGCCTCTTCTGGCTACCTCCTATTCTCACACACCCTGTGCTTCCTCCTCTAGCAAGGCGTTTATCACAGTGGAACTGGAACTGTGTCTAACTCTTTATTTGTCTTACCTCTTTAGCTGAACCACAAGCACCTGGGACCAAGGGCTGATGTTTTTTCTTGTGGCCTTGGCTTTCCATAATGCATGGAACAAACCAAGCAGTGAGTAAATACACACTGAACAAAGCCCCAGGGCAGAAGCTCACTGCTATCTCCGAGTGCTTTTCTGATGGGCACCATTTACACCAATTGAAACCGCTTCCCAGTAAGAGCCTACCTACTAAGTCAACCATAGTAACAACTGAAGCTTGATGTGGATATATAAGGTTGCAGAAGCATTCTACTTGTCTTGCAAATTCAATGCATTGCACTGCACATCTTACAAATTCAAGACCCTTCTCACATGCCTCACTAAATAAACGACAATGACCCCTGGGCTCCTTTCTGAGCCCAGGCAGCAGTAATGCCTAGTACAGACCCATCATCACCCCTCATCTGAAAGCTTTGGGGCCAAGTTTATTTTGGAATTCAGAATTGGGAGCATTTTAGAAAAATAACACATTGCCTACGCCATACATTATACAATATTCCCAGCAGAGTCTAAGCCAACACCCAATAATCAAAACTTTAATATTCGCACAATGCAATTTATGAGTACTAACACTCAGTAAGATAAATAAAGCCTATAAATAGTCTCTTATCAGTTCAAACAAGTCTTACTGCCAAACAGAACTTGGGCCAAACTTACAAAATAATTTTTTTTTTCCAGTTTTCAGAGCTTTCAGGACTTCAGAATTGCTGATAAAGGACTGAGGATGATAATGAAGAGCATGCCCTGATATATCTGTATGCATCAAAAAGGACTGGAGTATATGTTGAAGCTTATATATAACACATTTACAGATTTATATAGACAATTACATATACACATGAGAAAGTCTGGAAGGGTATCACCAAATGTCAGTAGCAGTCATTTCTCAGTGGTAGGATTTCTTTTTCTTTCTGCTTAGAAGTACTTTCTAAGGTAGTTAAATAAGATATAAGAGAGATGTGTATCACAGGCTTTGGAGTCGAACTTCAATTCCATTTAATGCCCCACTACTTACTAGATCTATGACCCTGAGTAAGTTTACTAACTTCTCTATGCTTCTACGCCCTCAACTGAACAAAGATAACAGCATCTGCCTCACATGGTTGCTATCTTCCTCTCCTATAGTTAGCTCAAAGCTATCCCAAACTGCATAGCCAAAATCCAAACTGTACCTGCTGAAGGCACAAAGACAGGAGGCAAGGCCTCAATTTCCATGTCTTGTGGCCAGGCCTACTACTGACTTGTTGGGGTCTGGACTTTTTCTAAAACATGACATCACATAAGGAAAAAACTAAATTCCAACCAAAATCCAAATACCTCATTTCTTTTGAGAATTTTCCAAGAAGCAACAACATTATTTCTTAGTAATTCAATGGTTCCTTCTGTCTCCTCCACTAGCTCTGTGTCCCACTGCAGGTCCCATAGTTATATGTAGGAACTCCCCAAGATCTAGAGCAATAGAACTTTCTGAGATGATGGAAATGTTCTGTACCTGCATTGCCCCAAACAGTAGCCATTAGCCACACTTGAACACTTAAAAATGTGGCTTGGGATGCCGGGATAGCTCAACAGACTGGGTGCTTGCCTTTCAACCACGAGGTCTGGGGATCAAATACTAGCCCTGGCCCCTGCAGTGCAACTGGTAACTGCTGGGATGGTAGCGAAGGTTTTCCCCTCCCATGTGGGAGGCCCCCAGTTCAGTTCCACTCCATGTGGCCCCACATCTACCTCTGTGGAATGAAACTATGTCAAAAACCTAATGATGTACAACTATAGAGACTCCTTTGGGTCCTCCTTCCTTCTGTCTCTCTCTTTCTCTCCGTCACCTTCTCTCAAACAATAATAAATCTTTAGAAAAATGGCTGAAGCGAATGAGAAACTGAGTTTTTCATTTTATTTACCTAGCCACATGTGGCTAGTGGCCACCATATTGGACATCTACATCTACATCTTGTTCTTTACCTGCTAGGAGAATTATCAGTAAAGGGGTCAAATATATGGTAATAAGAGAGATGATTTTGGGTGATGAACACATAATGCATATATAGATGATGTATTATAAAATTGTACAGTCGAAGCCTATATAATTTTATTAACCATGTCACCCCAATAAAAAAAAAATAAAAACAAAGCCACAGTCAATTTTAAATGGAGCTGTCCAGCTCTGCCTGAACTCAGTTCCTCCATGGTCCACTGGGCACTTCTACAGGTTCTGTGTGCACAAGGTTCTGTGTGCACAGGTGGTTTCTAGGTAAAACTGCGTTTTGACTTCTGGACCTTTTCCCTGGGCTGTCCCTTCTGTCACCAGCACCATACCATCACTCTCCCCATCAGCCAGGTTTGCAATCCTGCCATTTGCTCACTTCTCTCCATGGGTCCCCAGAGCCAGTCATCAGTCTCTTCATTCTCACAGCTGCCTTCCTCCAGGCCATCCTTGCCTCACTTGTTACCTCAAGAGTCTCTCACCTAAGAGCTCTTCCCACTTCTCCCTATTCAATTCAGTCTCTGGCCTTGGACAGATTAAACTGAGATTTCCTCTCTCCCTGCTTGAAAACGTTCAGGATTACATCACCAAACTGGATAAACAGGCAGATGAGGCTCATTGCAAACTGGTCCCACTCTCTCTCACCTATCCACCACCCAAAGCCAACAGCCCAATCTAAACAGACCGGTTCCCTGTGCATGCCTCCCTCACTCCTGCCTCCACATGAAGTCCCTCCTACCTTCTGGCCACCTCTCCTTCAAAGCCCAACCTCAACTCCAACATCCTCCTTCACAAAGCACTCTCCAACCAAACTAGTCCTTGGTAGTCATTTCTCTCAATTCTGTAGGCCTTCGTGTTTGGCACTTTAAGAGAAGTTAGAGTGCTTGGGGCTTTGGAACACAATAGACTTGGCTATTTTACTCCATCCATCCACTACCTCAGGTAAGAAACCTCAAGCAAATCACTTACTTTGTTCCCTCATTTGTAAAATGAGGTAATACCAACCCAATGTACAGAGAAGCCAGAAGAATAAACAAATGAAACTTAAATGGGTCAAGAGCCTAGCACAAAGCCTGGTACACAACAGATATCCTGAGACTGGTAGTTCTTTCCCTCTGCCCCCTACCACTCCCAATCCCCACCTCTTTAATAATGACCCTTTAATGAGTACCCTCCAATAGCTGGCTTTTGTGCTACGTGCTTCATGTGTTATTTCTAATTGTTGGCCTCATTTTACAAATACGGTTATCAAGGTCCAGAGCAGAGAGCATACATACTCAAGGACAATTAAAACCCAGATCTGCTTGACTCCACAGCCTCCCCTTTTGCAAACATGAGCACATCTTCAATGAAACTATAAACTCTCAGGGGTAAGTACTATATGAATAGAAGGGTTGAGTCTGTTTGGATAACAAAGCAAAAGTAACACCATAGTCTTCACAAAATGTGTGGGTGTGTGGCTATCACTGTGGGGTGGAGATCATGTCCTACCCTTCCTGAGCATCTACCAGACGGGTCTAGAAGGAGGTATCCCTTTCTATCTTCTCAGTTACTGGCCTTTGCATTCCATTCCCAGCACACTAGATGAACCTGTAGAACCATGTGAGCAAAATACCAGCACTTCAAACTGGCAGGAGTAAGTGGGTCAGTTCAATGCTTGTCAGTGACACCCTGCTTTGCACATACCAGCAGGAAGCCATCCATAGGTTCTCTCAGTCTAAGACAGGGCAAGCATACCAGCAAGAGCTATGCTCAATTCATGAGGAGATAAACACATCCAAATCCAACTACCCAGAACCCGAGTCAGGTTGTGTTCATTTTTACAATGACAGTAATGTTATCGTGAATAACAGTAACAGCAAATCTTAAGACTTGCTACATAGTAGGTATGGCTTTAATCACTTTATGTATATTTCATCTTCACAACTACTCCATGAGGTAGGTGCAATTATTGTCTGCACATTACAGACCAGGAGATAAACACAGAGAGGTTAAGTAACTTGCCAAGAACACACAACTAACAAATGGCACAACCAGGATTCACACCCAAGGAATCTGGGTCAAGAATCTGTGCTCTTACCAATAACCTACATCATCAGAAAAACATGGGGTTCAGAAAGCAATCCTGGCAAAGGAAATAACTTCAGCACAAAGACATGGCATGATAGCATGTTCAGAACTAAGTAATAAAAAGTAGTACAAATAAGTAGAAATGAGAAGTTTCGTTTGAGAAGCATTAGGCGATACAAAGAAGAGGGTAAGAGTTAGGGCTCAAGCATAAGATTCAAACAGACAACCTGAGTTCTATTCTCAGCTCTATTCCTGACAGTGGGTAATCACAGGCATGTGACCTACCCTCTCTAAGCCTAGATCTCTTCATCTGAAAAACAGACATCCTCTTACAGAACTGTTGGGACACAGTGTGAGGCCCACAGACCCACAGTGCGTGCTTAATAAATGGTCACTGCTAATAATCATCATCATCATAGACATAACCATAATAAATTTTTTATAAATGAAAATTTCCTTTTTATTTATTAGTAATAAAGTTTTATTATATATATCAGGGCAGACCTGTAAGATTTGAATGCCATGTAGAGCTTGAATTTTACTCTCATGACAAAGGGGAGCAGAACACATAGCACAGGGTACATACATAAGGAGGGAACTCTTGAGAGAAGCCCTAAAACACAAGGCACTCAGCATTAAAAAGAATGGACAGAATCAATTTTTCCTATTTTAACCCAGCCACCACTCTAAATAGTTCTGTTGCTTTCTTAAAACTCAAATAACAATGCTTCTTGGGTATTTTTCTTTTCTTTCTTTTTAACATTTCCCATTACCTTATGGTTTAAAAAGGTACCACAGACTTTGGTATTTAAAATTAGCAAAGATACAACCTGTGCCCTGCAAACGTTTGAGCCCTCAACTCAAAACTCCAATGTACACCCTCTGCAAATCCACCTTAGGTTAGCAGTTTAGCATTCAAGGAGGAAGACAGTGCAATTAGTTCATAGCAACAGGCTGTAGTGGTGACAGCCTATTAGAGAGATGACTTGACTTTTTCCTCTAGGCTCTCCCTTCACTGGGCTTCTGTGAATTGCTTGTGGTCTGGTGATAAAGCTGAAAGAGAAGTGGGCAGGAGCAAACCAGGAAGAGTGGGGAGAAGTGTAGAACATGCTCAAAGAGGAAGGTCGCAGGAGTTGTGCAGGCTAAAAGCACTTCAGGCTATGAACTACAAGGGTCTCTAGGAAGTACCGGTATGCAGACATTTGTTTGAGCACCCACTGATGTTCAAGGCATTATGTTGCCATTTGGGGAGGAGAGGGGACGTAAAAAATGTGACTAGCAACAAGTTCAAGCTTTTAAAAATGTAGCTGAATGATTAGTCAACAAAAAGATGAAAAGCACAAGGCTTTATCCAGAAATAATGAACAGGCAAGTGTAAAGTCAGAGGGAAGTAAGGTGAGATGAGGAAGATAAGACTAGCAAGGGGGCTCAGCCAGGGTGTGCAGGACTGGAACTCCAGGCTAAAGAATCTGAACTTTATTCTGTAGACAATAGGGAACAACACAACCATCAAGTTCACAAAATAGTAAGGCATGATAAAAGTTACGTTCTAAAAAGATCCCTGGGGAAGCTGGGATGGCTCAGTGGGTTGAGCGCTCACTTTGCAGCACCGGGGACCGAGGATCGAATCCTGGCCCCAGCCTGTGTGGAACCATGTGCTGAGCTGGGGGCTCCCCCAGTTCAGTTCTCTCTCTGTCTCTGTCTCTCTCTCTCTCTGTCAAAAATAAAAATAAATAAATAAAAATATATTAAAAAGATCCCTAAGGGAGATGGAGACTTAAAGTTAGAAAGATTTATCATTGTTCTAGTTCTGGTAAGTGGATACCATCTTGAACTATGGAGATGAGGTGGTTTTTTATTTTAATTAAAAAAAATTTTTTAATTGCACAAAAACAATGGACAGAATTTGGTCATTGGACATAAGAAGAGAAAGAAGAGTCAAGGATGACTGAGGATTTTAGTGATTGCATTAACAGAAAAGAAAGTGAAGGGAAGGCGTAAAGTAGATAGTAAGTGTAGCTATTTGGAAGAAGCCAGCTAGGGATGAGCCCTGAAGTGGGCAGCCAGTTTCTAAGGTCTCAGAGGTGGGAATCTGCAATTCTTGAATGTGTTTCCTAAATGAAAGTGCCCCAAAATAATTTAGCAATCCTTAAGTCCTCTGTGACCTCCTAGGAGGCAAACATTCACTCCCATTTTACAGGTGGAAGAAAGGAAAGTCAAGAGACATTTCTAAGATTGAACCAAGCTGCAATAATGAAAATAAAAATATGCAGGCCACTTAGACATACACTTTGTTCAAACCATCATCATTCCTATTTGCTAGCTTCAGTTCACATATGCATCACTGGGAAAGCCTACAAATGCATTACAACATATTGTAAGCAGCAAAGAAAACACGCAAGCCCATTAGCTTCCTTGTTCCAAAACTGTCTTTCCTCTAATAAATATTGATGCCTCTGTCTTCCTGAACCTTCCCTCCCTGAGGATTTTTCTGTGCAAAACTCCACTTCTAATTAAATGTTTGTGGGTCACCTCTCTTGCTCTAGACTCCTACTGTAGAATTCCAAAACTGTTTTCTGAAGGAAAGAAGTCTTCAGGGGTTTCTCTTGTCTAGAAACAAACACAAGGCTAAATGGGACACAGAGGGAAAATGGAGAAGGGAGCAACAAAAGGAGGAAGAAAAGTGAACACAGTTCTCTTTTGTTTAAAGAAATAGTTTGGGGGAAAGCCGGGACGGCTCAGCGGGTTGAGCGCTCGCTTTGAGGCCATGAGTACCGAGGATCGAATCCCGGCTCCGGCCCAGGCAGGACCCACGTGCTGAACTGGGGAGTTCCCACAGTTCGGTTCTCTAACTGTCTCTGTCTCTGTCTCTCTCTCTATCTGTCAAAAAGTAAAATAGAAATAA
>PVKE010031521.1:0-18980 GCA_004027555.1 Craseonycteris thonglongyai
AACAGATCTCTAAACTGCGGTCATTACACTGAGAGAAAAATAAGGGACAGTATTACAAATATATTAGGAATAACAATAATTCTATTTAAATTAAGAAGTCAGTATTGTAAACCGTAATAAATATATTGTAACTTTAACATACTTCTTGTAAATTTGAATATACCTATATTAGATTTTAATATACTTGTATTGTTGTCCCTGATCGTAATATGCAGTATTGTTACTATTTCTCTCAATGTAACGGAGATAATTGCCGCAGTTCATGAGTTTTTGAATTTTCTAAGAAAATATTTAATTCAGTATTTATTCTTTAAATTGTCATATTTCTTTGCATTCTAGTATACCCATGAACATGAGTAGTAAACCAAAAAAATCGAAAACTTATCACTTCAATGAAGAATGGGAACTCGATTACTTTTGTACAATAGTGAATGATAAATGTTGTTGTTTAATATGCCTTACCTCGGTAGCCATTGCTAAAAAGGGTAATCTGGAGAGACATATTTTAGCTTTACATAACAAGTATCAAACAGATTATCCACCAAATTCTGAACTGAGAAAACATAAAGTTAGGGATCTTAAAACTCAATTAACAAATCAACAAAGCGTTTTTAAAAAGCCAAGGTTGAAGTCACAAGCAGTAACTACTGCATCATTCAAAGTAAGCTATCTCTTAGCAAAATAATGTAAGCCATTTTCCGACGGTGAATTTGTAAAGGAAACTTTTTTGGAAATGTCAGATTCACTTTTTAACGATTTTAAGAACAAGAGTGAAATTGTTGCTGCAATTCAAGATCTACAATTGTCTCGAAACACAGTGATGCAACGAATTGAAAGGATGAGTGGGAATTTAAAAGAGCAGTTATATAATGTATGACAACAAGTCAATTGCGACACACTTTTAAGATAAAAAGTAGATCTTATATACAGAAACGTTGGCCACCCCTGCATTATACTAACTTCTCATTAAAATGTCCTTTTTTTATGTATCATTCCCTCATGGGTAAGTAAAAAATGAGGACTAGAAAAAGAAGGCAGTATTTCCTGAACCAGTCACATATACCATGTCTAAGTATGAAAATTAAAAAAAAATTAAAAACAACATTTGATGTGGATTCTAACCCAATTGTTATGTAAGGAAATAGATTTAGAAGACCTTAAATTGCTCACTTTGGGGGAAGGAAATTGCCAATGCCAGTATTCAAACTCCAGTCTACTTCACTTCAAAGTTTACTTTCTTTCCATTCTTATCTTTCTTTGAATATAACTGACCATTACGTCTGACAATTAAGTTTGTAGAAAAAGGGCTACAGACCTCATGGCTGAATATCACTACAGTCACCTTTGAAGTATTCCCCTTGGGAAGCTATGCACCTATGCCAGCATCTAGTCCACTCTTTAAAGCAATTTTGGAACTCTTGTTCTGGAATGTCCATCAGAGCCATCATTGTATTACCCTTGATGTCCTGAATGTCATCAAAAAGTCTCCCTTTCAATATTTCTTTTTTTTTAAAGTCCTTTTTTATTTAATTTTATTTATTTATTTATTTATTTATTTTTATTTTTTGAACTGAACTGGGGGCCTCACCACATTCAGGAAGTACTCCCCAGTTCAGCATGTGGGTCCGCCTGGGCTGGAGCTGGGATTCGATCCTCGGTCCTCGGGGCTTCAAAGCGAGTGCTTAACCCGCTGAGCCATCCCGGCTTTCCCTCAATATTTCTTTTATCTCCAGGTAAAGAAAAGTCATTGGGGGCCAGAGCAGGTGAGTAGGGAGGGACTTCCCATACAGTTATTTATTGACTGGTTAAAAACTTCCTCATAGACAGTGCCGTGTGAGCTGGTACATTGTTGTGAAAGGTTATGAAAGCTTACTGAGTTGTTGGTATAGTGCTGCCCATGGAAGTGCAAGGTGGCAAGTTCATGAACTTACCTGTCAAACCTTTGTAATAAAATGAGGTTCTGAATGATCAATAATGGCTTAATAGCTATTAGTACCTGGGTAAATATTAATTGTACAGTTTTTATTTCAAACAGAGTTTTTGGTAATAGACTGAAGAAATAAATAACATGATAATTATAGGATCTGATTTAAGACCATGAGATGAGAAATTCTAAATCAAGAATTCTTTTCAGCATCTTTTAGATATTTGGGAATCTGACTCATGTATATCAAAGGCTAGCCTGATCACATGTGAATGTGAGCTGTGTATTGCTTTGAAGCCTGATGCTTGGCTTGGTTTTATGCCTCAAATTTATATATAGAAACTAATGTGGTAGCTTCTTCATAGATTAAATTTATGCAATTTCATAAACTCTTATTTTTAATGGCAATCAAGAGCTATTAATAAATAAGCTACTTAGTGAGTTAAGACATTATACAATTTGTTACTCATAAATTAAATTTGGGGTGTTAATTAAAGATTCATGAAAATTCTAATTCTGTATTCTACTAAGAAATGTAGCTCATGCAAATGACAGATGATTTTGCAAGTCCTCTACAGATAGTTGGGATTTTCATACTTTTCTGTAAGAAATTTTATTACCTGCTCAATCATTAGAGTTGTCCTGAATTTGTGCTTTTCTTAATATTAATTTTTATCAGTTTTTCTTCATGACTATCAAACTAACCTGTTGTATTTTGGTGAGTATTTTTTGTGGTGGCATATCTATGCCAATAACACATGCCTGTTTTGCAGTTAAGAGTGTGAATCACCCAAACATGTACTATTAAAAGAGATGATACATAGTACTTAGAACAGGTCGTTGTGGAGACATTTTATTGTTGATGGGTTGTCAGGGAATTTATTTTATTTAATTCATTGCAATATATTATCAAAATAATGGCAATGACTGTAAGGATCAATACAAAATGAAATGAAGAGGCTTAATTGTTACTGTTGAAAATAAGGGAAGAAAGTTCTCTCACCTTTTTTCTTAGAACATTTACTTTAGTAAACTTGTAATCTTAAGTACTCTCTCACTCTTTGAAATGTACATAAAAATATTTTTTAAGATTTATTTTTATTGTTTTTTGACAGAGAGAGACAGAGAGAAGGGGGAGGGAATGTTCTTTTAAAAAGCAAGATTGTCCCAATGCTTTATAACCCAAGATTGTCCTTCTCAAGAACCTGGGCGCCATCACTTTGAAATATAAACAACAAGGGAGGTTGTTCCTTACCTCCCAGTTATATGGGAGGGTAAGGACCTAACTTTAGTGGTTGCCTTGCTCCAAATTGTAAAACTACCCCCTAAAATCATAAAGATATAAAAAGTTTGTTTTTCCTTTGATTAAAACCAATTATTTAACACAGATGGTCACCCCAGTTACCAGATGCATTTCGGATGACCTATGGGTGACAAAAGGTGCTGTCAAGTCCTCTTACTTGAAGTCTGGGTATTGTTCCTCTTCAGAACATTCATGCAATGGGGTCTACCTTCATGGCTACATGAAGGGGTGAGATTTCTTCCTATCTTTGCAATCTCTTCCTGGATTGCCTGTGAGACTCATTACATTCTGATACAAAGCTTATTCAATGATAAAACTGTTCTTTTTCTCTATTACCTTTGTCGAGAGGTATTCTGGGTGAGGAGAAGATTTTGTTCAATTTTATTTCCCAAATTCAGCTCTCTAAGTTATGTTTAAGTCTGTCCAGTTTTGCAATGACTGATAAGGAAGGTGGGATGGAGGTTCTTTACCCTACCTAAGTTGGGTCAGTTAATTGGAGAACTAAGGTGCCTCACCAGTGTATGTATAGATTTCTTCTTTCTCTCTTTGCAGAAATCCTCCTCCCTCTAATATTATCTATTGAATAAAGTGAATGAGAGTTCTAAAAATACCATGAAGAGAATTTAATAAAAACAGACTTTTCAACCTGTTATGTTCTATTTAGTAATGACAGATTCAATGGTTTTCCTTTGGACTTTAAGATATTGGAATAATGGTTTTTACAAAAATTGTACAAACACAGAGTGTTTTTATTACAACCTATGACTTATACATAAGGTTCAATATTAACCTTTTCTAAAAATTTGTCTGTTAAAAGGTTCATAGATTGATAAGAGGGACATTTGCTTAAAAAGCTATTTCAAATTATTTAATGAAAGTCAAATGAAAAAATAGGTGTCAATATTCAATTTTTATATTGCTTAACAAACCCTCCTTTGGTAATGTATCTATTTTAAAAAATGAATTCTGTGGCCATTATGTGCCAGTGCCATTATCGTTGTAGTAGACTGTCAGATCTAAGTTAAACTATGACTATTTTAATGTCGAAGACTCTCTTGACTCATTTAACCAACACAATTGGCCTTTTGTGTAAAACATTTAGGTCTTAGGTATTTCTTATCTTCCTGTATTAAGAATGTGTTTGTCCTCCTCTAGGGTGTCCTTGAATTGATCCAAAGAAATGTAAGTTCTCCTCCACAATGAAGCATCCCACTTTACACAATTCAATTAGCTCCAGGAGTGTTCACTATATGTCAGGTATGATCTTAGACACTGTGAAAACAGACAAATCTACTGGGGGCAGGGGCGGGGGTAAAATAAGACTCTGTGTAGCAAATTCTTAGTTTTCCAGAAGAGAAAGCCCCAGCAGCAAACTCTTCTGACAAATGAACAACTGGCAAAGGAGTCAGGGAAGGGAGCATCCAAGGATGTGGCGAAAACCTTTAATTCCACTTGAGAACTCAACCCTGCCTGAGAGGCTGTTGAGCCTAGAGGTATCAAAGCATTGTGCTTGGTTTTTATTCTGCTCAGATTCAAGCATCTTCAAGTGTTGAAAGCAATGTGGGTGCTTTACCTGAGGAGGAGAGAGAATTAGAAGACTTTCTCAGTACCTTTTAACTTGTTAGAAAGGGCTGAATTTTCTGATAGAATGAAAATGTCTGTGTCCTATAGGATTATCTGGGTGAGAGTGTGTGGATAAAGCTCCAGCAAGTAAGATGGCACAGAATAATAGGTTTTGCTCTGTAAAAGAATAGTTTTGTTTTTTTCCCCTAAGATGTTAGCTTAATCTGTATGTGACCACACTACCATTCTTAAGCAAACTAATTAAAACCTTTTTTTGTTTGTTTGTTTTAATTGCTAATATGGTAAATATTAATAGACATAAACCATGTAACAAAAGCTCTTTGAGATCTTGGATAATCTTTAAGGACAAAGAGGGCTACCAAAACTAATCGGTTTGAGAAGTCCATCCCTAAATGTATCCTTTGTCTGCGTCTGGGATAAGAAGATACCATAAATGAAATGAGTGAATAACAAGATTATAATCTCTGGTTCATTTTGGAATGAAGGCATCTATCTGTAGTTGGTAGAATTAGTCCTGGCATCCAGATTGGACACTGGCAGCAGTGACAAGAGTGAGAATCACAGCAAGAAGGAACAAACAGAGGCAAACCCCCAAACTAACTTCTATCTCACTTACATAATGCCTGTGAACTCACAAGAACCCTCATGAATATGCAGAACCATGTGTCAGGGAGTTACCTCCATAAAGAAGGGACTGCAGGTAACTAGAATTGTATTGTTCTTTTAATACAATTTACCAGCACATACTTTTGTGGAATTATAATATATTAACATCTCGCATACTAGGGCTGTCCAGAAAAAAAATCCAGCCATAAATATCGCTATTTTCCATATTACTTGGCTGGGTACTTTCCAGACAGCACTCGTATATTTACCACTTAGCACGTGTCAGACACTATGTTGAGTGCTTTATATGGGTTATTTCAGTTCAGATGAAATAAACTTTAGAAGTAGTTTCTATTATTTACCCCCATGTTTACAGATGTTTGGAAGGTTTATTCTTGGCTAGAGATACTAATGCTGGAGAGGGGCTAGTCCCCAGCTAAGAACATTCTTAGTTTCACATAGTAAAGAATTAAAATGTGAGCAGATAGTTTAAAACGAAAGGCAGTTTATTTAGCACAAAGTAAGTAAGAAAGGTCCATCCCACAGATAGAATGGCAATCTCTAATCACTAGCAGGAAACCCCTCTCCCCTCTTTGGGCTGCGGTTTGTTTATACGTGTTTATACGGAAAATTTCTTGGTATGGGGAACTTCAGCACAGTACAAGAAGAATAGGGCAGGTTTACCTTGAACTTTTGTTAGGTATAGCCTGTGGCTATTTGTGAAAAAGATTTAACTACAGAAATGATCATAATGGAATGTCTTTGTTTAGTAGACTTCAGATGGTCTTTTTTCCTATGTGATTGATTAACATTTGTCCGAGTTTGCTGTCCAGGAGCACATAGGTAGCAGGCTTAGAATCCAACCTCTTAATTTCTTCTAAGGTAAAAATAGTCCCCATGTCCCTTCCCTATATTAATATCACTGAGCTGGGTCAGTGGTAGAACCAGGATTGAAATCTACCTTTCAATCCCTCTTTTCTTCCCTCCTTTCTTCTCTTTTTCTTTCTTTTCTCTTTTTCTTCCCCTTTCCTTCCCTCTTTCCCTGTTTTTTAAAATAACCATCTTATAGCCTTTGAAACAAATATCACTAGAGAATAAAAATAACATCTCTAAAAAATCCTGACCATTCAGTAAAATTATAACAGAGGGAGAGTCACAAAAAAGTTGACTCTGAGAATAAAATTTCAAGTCTGTTTTGCTGCGACAGACTGCATTACTCAGTACAAATGGGTAAAAAGGGACAGTTATGATTCAAGTGATTGTCCAATCATCACATAGTCTCTTGCTATTGGAAACAGTAAGGAATTGCTAATACTTTTGCATGTGAAATTACCTCCTGGGATACGTTCCTTTCTCTTTACATGTCTGTTATGCAATTATAATGTGCTAACATTAAACAAACAAACAAAAATCATTCAAAGAAACCACGAGGGGGAGAACAGTTTACGTAAGGGAAAATTGGAATGAGGATGGGAGTATAAAGAGAAGTAGGGCAGTTCCACACTGGTCTAGACAATAGAGGTGACTAGAGATTTGCTGTTGATAGGCACCTGGACTGATCTTGACAGCTGGCTGACCAGCTCGCAGACCACTGGCTATACCCCTAGCTTAGTACCCCTCCTCTGTTCCCCCACCTCTCAGGACCCAGGGCTGTGGCCTTCCTTCATCACACCTCATGAAAGATTTATTTTAGAAGACAACATGAGCTAGCAAGCTTTGGCGGCCCTCACGAAATGCAATAGACTCTCAGTTAACTGGCACCCATGGGGGTTGGTAGATGCCGGATAAATGTAAGTAGAGTCTTTGTTAACCAGAACTCAAGCGACCGACAAAATCTCAAGCAGGTCGCAACCTGCTTGAGATTTTGCTGGTTGCTTGAATTTTGGTTAACAGAGAGAGAGAGTACTGTACTACAGACTGGGTGGCTTTTACAATAGTTTATTTTCTCACAGTCTGGAGGCTGGAAGTCTAAGATCAAGATGTTGGCAGGCTTCATTTTTTCTGTGGCTTCTCTCTTAGGCTGTCTTCTCTCCTGGCCACTTTCTCACTGTGTCCTCACGTGGTCTTTCTCACTTGGCCTTTACTGGTGTCTCTCTGTGTCTCCTAATTTCCTCTTCTTATGGGGCCCTAGATCACATTGGATTAGGTCCCACCCTAGAGGCCTCATTTTAACTTAATTAACTCTGCAAAGGCCTTATGTCCCCCCCTCCCCAAAGAGTCACATTCTGAGGTCTTGGGCTTTAGGACTTTAACATATATATTTTGAAAGGACACAATACAGCCTGCATATCTGTACAAATCACTGATTTTCCATGAACATTAAATATTTTGTACAGGTCAGTTATGATATGGGGATCAACAATACATTTTTTAAAAAAGATTTATTTTATCATTTGAGAGAAGGAGAGAGAGAGAGAGAGAGAGAGAGAGAGAGAGAGAGAGAGAGAGAGAAGCAGGGCGGCCCAGAGCAGTCTCCATAGTTACTCATCATAGTTTTTGACGTAGTTTCATTCCATATAGGTGGTGTGGGACCTTACAGGGTGAGAACAAAACTGGGGGCCTCCCACATGGGAGGCAAGAACCTTCACTGCCATCTCAGCAATTACCAGTTGCGCCACAGTTCAGCATATGGTTTTGCACAGGCCAAGGCTGGGATTTGATCCCCAGGCCTTACAGTTGCAAGGCAAGCACTGAACCTGCTGAGCTATCCTGGCATCCCAATGATACATTTCTAAAACTCTTGAAAACACTATCTGTGCTATTGCAAAATGTATCTTCTTAATATACATAAAACCATAAAAACTCATATCACACAAGATCTTTAAAATGTAAATTCTGTGAGCTGCCATACAAGGAGAATGCTGTGAGCATCCCATTTTCAGAGAAATGTATAAGTCATGTAAGACAAAGATAACTTTCTTTTTTAACATAGTGTTGACAGGAGAAACAATAACAATTAAAAAAATAAATAAATAGGGTGATGGGGGAGGTGAGAGTGGATACCGGATATATAGTGATGGAAGGGGAGCTGATTCTGGGTGGTGGGCACATAATGAGATGCGTGGGTGATGTGATACGGACTTGTACATCCGGAAACTATCTAATTGTTACCAATCAATGTCACCCCATTAAATTTAACAGTAAAAAAATAAAAAATAAAAATAAATAAATAGTCCACCTTCAATCTCCTCATAATTTTTCCCTGGAAGGGAATTCTGCCAAGCTACTTTTTGCCAGCTCATGTCCCAGTGTAATGTTGTTAGTTCTGAAATTTTTCCATGCAAGCCTCGTGGGAAATGCCCTAGCAGGAAGCAGGTTACAGTAAATCCTTATGTGTTGTATGTGCTCTGGCTTTCAATGTACCAAGAGATAGAGTTTGCCTTGGAAAGAGATTGTACTGTAACCTAGTGTGCCCCAGAATTATACATTGGTTCCCTGCGGTTTCATCTTTAGCCCAACTTGAGATGTTGCAGGATGTGCAGTGCTGATGTTTGCTTTAGTTGAGTACCAGGTGCATCATATAAATAAATTACAAGCAGGAACCTGTGTTAGCACTGATTTTTTTCATTGCCTACTACCTGAAGGAAATAATAGAAACATACGTTTCCAAGCATAATGCTCAATATATTCACATAGTGAACTTAAAATATTTGGTTAGGAAATCGATATTGTTATGCTAAGCATCAGGTCTGGTGAACTAGAAAAATTGTAAGAAGCTGTGAACTAGCTTAAAATCAATGTGTATTCAAACCAGGCGGTAACGAAATAGACAAAACTACAACTTTAAATAGTAACCGAGGGAGAGTTAACCAGCATCCCAGCTATTGCTGCTACAGGGAGAATCAATGAAACATACAAACAAATAATAAAAGCAATTCAATAGTTGAAGTAGCATTAAGATTCATCTGTAGTGAATTTAAGGACAATGACTACTGTGCAGTATTGGCAACTATATTAAGAATCTTCTGTGCAATGAATACATCACACACAGCAAATAAATGAAAACAATAATTTAGAGCTCCACTTGGCAAGAGTCACAGGATTTGAATAAAAGATGGGAAAACATACTACTGTATAGTAGAGTGACTTCTCTTAAAATGTTGAAAATGAGGCATACATGATTGCCCCCCAAAATTTAAACTTAAAACTAAACTTACCATGGGTTGTAGTTTACATATGCTAATTCTTTGAGTCTAAGACTAGACTATTAACACATCAGAATATATAACATATTTATTATAGGGACACAGTATTTAGAATAAAAGTATGCCAAGAATGAAAACCATGTAAAACAAGAAGTAAAAATCATTGCTAGACAATGGTCTATGACTATTCCTGTCTTATGGGAATAATGAGATGAGGGGAGTTAGCTTAAATTAAGCATATGCCCACTTTGAATCAAGTCATTTGGGTTCGAATGATAATACAACCACCATTATTCTGTAGACACAGGAAATTTATTTAATCTCGTTGGCCCTCAATATCTTCTTTTATCATAGAGTGTTTTGTGTGAGTTAAAAGGAATCACCCATGAGGTTAATAGATTGTCACATTGCAAACCATTGCAATTGTTATTATCATTACTGGGAAGATTATCTCCAATTGGAGATTGGTGTAAGATTTTTCCTTCATTGCCATTTCCTCAGGCTTCATCTAACCGTACTATTTAAAGAACATCTAACTGTGTTATATTTTTCAGTCCATTACTCAATTTCTTCACAATATTTATAAATGTATCTCTTTATTATTTTTTTGAAGGAGGCTTTTGTTTTCTCGTTCCCTGGTCTTAACACAAAGCTTGCCATATAGTAACTGCTCAATGAATTCTGGTTGAATGGGTGTATAAATGCAAGATGGGCTAGCGTAAGGACTGTGTGCATTATATGCATTGACAGGTTCACTTCTATTTTGGAATCAATGAATTTTCTTAGCCTAAGGTAAACACACTTTCCTCAGGCGATAGTCATTCTTATTTCCTAGCAATATGGGATCAAGTAAGAGGATCCGGCAATGTTTTCATTTCAAATTCCTCACAAAGAATAGATAGAGCCTTGGTGCTCAGTACCTGTAATATTTGTGTTTCTGATTATTTTTATAGATAGATCCTTAGCAATCAGCACATGTAATATTTGTGCTTCTTATTTTATAGATAGATCTTTAGCAATCAGTACATGTAATATTTGTGTTGCTCATTATAGTTTTACTAACTGTAAGAGAAAGAACAAATAATATTTTAATTTGTGTTTTTTGCTGAGTTTGTGGGTTTCTTGGGTGGTGGATGAACCCAGCTGGCTGTGTGCCTTTCCTAATAGTTAAATAACTCTCTTGCAGATATACACATTTTGTTCTGTATGGAGATTATTGGCAAGTGAAATAGACAAGTGACAAGAATAATGTTTACATTTCTAAATAGTTCAAAAAAATAAAAAAGAATAAGAATATTATTCGACACTTGAAAATTACATGAAATTCAAATTTCATTACCCACACATAAAGTTTCATTGAAAGACAGCCACACTGATTTATTTATTGCCTACGGCTAATTTTGTACTACAATGGCAAATCTGAATAGTGGAAACAGACATCCCATGGCCCATAACCCTAAAATGTTTAATCTTTATTAAATATTTACAGAATATTTGCAAAATAAATCTGTTGATCCCTGAATTAGTATGTAATGACATATAGAATAGACACATGAGTACAGTTAGAAATGAGACACTCGAGAAGGTTAGAATTATTTATGGTTCATGAATTTAGTGCAGTCTCAAGATATGTAGTCTAGAATATGCAAATATCTCAGTCTAGGTTATATTGCAAGAATGATAAGGCAGAAAACAGTAATAGTTATATTAGGCCATTTATGTGTCAAAGATAAAAGAACTGAGAACCATATTGTTCTTCTCAATGATTTTTACATGAACTCTCCTCACCACTCTATTGCTTTGTTTATATTTATCTACATGCTTTAGAGAGCTGAGTTTGTATTTTCCCAGCTTAGGTACCTGTCACATTCAACAGATAGCAAATTTATTATTGAAGGATAAGCAAATAGTGTGGCTACTATTTGAAAAAACCCTCAAGACTTGATTTCTTAAAAGTTAGGGTAGCACTGTGTTCATAAAGCACTCTTTTGAGACCTTCACAGTTTTTAAGTTTTTAATATCTGATGAATATCAAATCCTGAAAAGAAGAACAAATCAGGATCAAAATTGAGGCTCTTCATACAAATAACACAAACAAAAGTTTACAGTCATTTTGATAGTGAATAATCCTAGTGGTTGAACTCATAATTTTTTAGTTGAGATCCATAATTCTCTAGACAACAGTATATGTGTACTTTTCCTCAAATATAATCACTTGTCTATTCCTTTCTAACATTTGGGAAAGAAAAAAAATGGAGATCCAAATTCTTAAAAGTCCGAGAGCTGAAATAACAAGAAAATTGGAAATTAAACTATAGTTTCTCCTAAAATAACCTTCTTTAGTACCCTAGCACATTTCTTGACTTAAAGAAGTCACACTTTCTATCATTAGAACGCTCCCCTTGATTTTTCCCCCTTCCTGACTGCAGTCAAGTATAACTAATAAACAATTTAGAATAATCTGTAAGATTTGTTGTGTATCTAATTATAGAATTGTAATCCTGAATTTATTAATATTGGGGACAACCTAATATTACTTTATTCACTTTATGAAGACCCACAAATCATTGTATAAATAAGCACCAATTTAAATCTTTGATCAAAACACTCTTTGCTACAAGGTGACAATACATATACTGCTATCGACTTTCAGAATGAGTTGTGGGGTCTCAAAAGAGTAATAATGTAAAGTAAGAATATGGCAATTATAAATTCAGTTTTTGTGATCTATCATTAAATATAAATTTTATGGAATCAATGATAAAAAATTAATCAAAGGTAAATCTTTTTTTTAATAATTTTTATTTATTTATTTATTTTTGACAGAGAGAGAGAGAGAGAGAGAGAGAGAGAGAGAGAGATACAGAGACAAAGAGAGAACTGAACTGGGGGAGCTCCCAGTTCAGCATATGGTTCCGCAGGGGCTGGCGCGGGAATTCGATCCCTGGTCCCCGACGCTGCAAAGTGAGCGCTTAACCCACTGAGCCATCCCAGCTTCCCTAAAAAATTAATCAAGCAAGTGATTTTCTTAAAAATTTTAAAGCAAAATTACCTTGTTTACAAATGAAATTTTATGCATGATCTGATATACAAGACGGAGAAAAGTGGGGCTGTTCTGGTGGAAATACGGCAGGGTTCCCTGAGCCTTAGCCCAGCTGTGATCCTAAGGCAAATCTGCAGAACCACAGGGTTCTACACAGCATAGTATGGAAGCACCAAGATACAGTAATCCACTGTAATCTCATTTGCCATGTGGAAAATATTCGCAGCATTAAACAAAGCCAGCATTTCTTTGGCGGATTCCTTTTATTATCAGTTTCCAAAACTTCATACCCTTTTTGCTTGAGAAAATCCCACTCCTGTGATAGAAGTTCTATTCTCCCAGACTCCTTTTGCCTGGAGCAGATGTAACTTAACATTTTCTATAAAGGGCCAGAGAGTAAATATTTTAGCCTTTGCAGTTCATACAATATTGCGAATAGTCAACTCTGCCACTGTAGCTCAAAAGCAGCTATAGACTATATGTTAAAATAAAAGAGTGTAGTTGTGTTCCAATAAAAATCTCTATATAAAAATACTCAGTGAAGCATGACATCAGCAGAAATAGTGGACTAGGTAGTTCCAAGGGCTTGTTTCCTCGGTAGAAACGCCAACAAATCAAGCAAAAACTGTCAGAATCACCCTTGTCAGACTTCTGGAAAATATTCAAAGGTTACAGCAGCCAACTGAAGGCTGGATCACACAAAAAAAGGCAATTTAAAAATGATGGGAAATCTTTGTGACATTTTTACTCTCCCTTGCCCCACCCACCTCCCTGGCTCAGCAGCAATTTGAAGACAACAGACTGTATTCGGAATGTAGAATTCTGCCCACAGGTTATAGAGGGAGCAAAGCAGACATTATTCTCAAAGAATTGTGGTTGTCTGTTTTTTCCTTTGTGGAGCTGGCTACCTGAAGGAATGACAGAGATAGTGGTCTTCATTTGACCTAACTTTGAATTCCCCTATTACAGAAAAACCTCTATGCACAGGCCAGTCCTTGGAAACATTGTAAAAAGAAGGAACAACCCATTGTCACCAGCAGGTGGTTACAGTTGAGGCAAATAAGAGACATGCAGAAGCCTGGGAGAAAAAGCTGAGAGAGTTTCTTTGGAAAATTAGGGAACCAAAAAGCACCTGCATATACCAGGGAATTCTGAAAGCCAGATTCAAGTCCAGAGTAGGACACATGCACAGAAAAGACACGAGATGATCCGTACCTTTCACCTCAGGCTAATTAACTACTAAGCTCAAAGCAGTCCAATGTGAAGACAGGCAGAATTGTAAATGGCCTAGTTAAGTGTTGAAGTACTATCCCAACATAGAGCAAACCTGCTAAAATTAGAATCATGTTTTTTTTGTTTTTGTTTTTTCTCTCTTTCCTTTTCTTTAATCTTTGATCTTTGGCTTAAGCTGCTCAAGATCTCTATAAAACACTAGTTGACCATGAGCTAAAACACAGTGAATTTGGAAGCCACACATGGCAAATAATTCAAAACCCACACACAGATTTTATAAATATCATTCAGAAAACTGACTAAAATATCCCAACCCATAGAAGGAAATAAAAATAAAGCCTGAGGAGAAAAATAATATGATTTCCAAAGGTACCACATTATAATATTAAAAATGGCCAATTTGCAACAAAAACTATGAAATGAAAAGTAAACGAGAAACAGTGGTCTATTCACAGAAGAAATAGACAAAAACTGTCCCTGAGGAAACGCAGACATTGGAATTATTGGACAAAGGCTTAAAATCAATTGTCTTAAATATACTCAGAGTCCATTTGCACAGGTAACCATGTACACATAGCCAAAGTAAACCGGTAGAGTACTATATAAATAATAGAAAATATCAAAGAGTACAGTAACTAAACTAAAAAAAGTATTAAAGAATTTCTAAAAATTTACTTTACTTTTTCTTATTTTATTGTTTGAGAGAAGGTGTGTATATGAGAGAGACAGAGACAGAGAGCAACAGAGAGAGAGAGCGAGCGAGAGAATGGAGGACGGCCCAGAGCAGTCTCCACAGTTGTACATCATTAGTTGTAACATGGTTTTGTTTCACACAAGTGGATTAGGGCTGCGTGGGGTGGGGCTTGAACCAGTGGCCTCCTACATGGGAGCAAAAACCTTTGCCTTCGAGCCATCCTGACAGTTAACAGTTGTGCTGCAGTTCAACATTTGGGGTTGCATGGGCCGAAGGTGGGAATTGAACCCTGGACCTCCTGATTACAAGGCAAGCACTCAACCACTGAGCTTTCATAGCCTCCCCTCATTAAAGAATTTCGATAGCAGATTTTGGCAGGTAGAAGGAAAAATCAGCAAACTTGAAGACAGGTCAATTGAAGTTATGCAGTCTGAGGAGCAGACGACTCAAAGAATAAAGAAAAATAAAGAGCAACCAACTGAATGGGAAAAGATGTTTGCAAACAGCGTCTTCAATAAGGCGCTAATATTCAAAATATATAAAGAACTCAACAACAAAAATATACAATTATATTAAAAAATGGGCAGATGAACTGAACAAACACTCCCACAAAGACAAATAAATGCCCAACACATACATGAAAAAATTCTCCACTTCATTAGCTATTAGGAAAATGCAAATCAAAACCACTCAATCATACCTGTTAGAATGTCTATAATCAATAAGACAAGTAATAACAAGTGCTGGAGAGGCTGTGGAGAAAAAGGATCCTCATACACTGCTGGTGAGACGCAACAAAGCCACTATGAAAAACTGTATGAAGGGTAAGGTGACCAGACGTCCCGCTTTTGGCAGGACAGTCCCGATTTTTAACAATTTGTCTCGCGTCCCGCAGCATTTTAAAAAAGTCCCTATTTTTGGAAAGAATGCACGACAAGCTAGGGAACGGCAGGGGATAGACCAAAATTTTAATCAAGAACCCCCTCCCCCCCCCGGTCAGTGGTGTCCCGCTTTACCAATGTTAAAATCTGGTCACCTTCAATTGAAGGGTCTTCAAAAAATTAAGAATAAAATTACCATATGACCCAGCAATCCCTCTTCTGAGTAGGTATCTACCCCCCCAAAAAACCTGAAAATGTTTATTCATAAAGATATACGTACACCTATTTCATTGCAGCATTAGTCCTTGTGACTAAGACATGTAAACAATTGCTGTCCTTCAATAGATGATTGGATAAAGAAGATGTAGGGCATATATACAATGAAACATTACTTGGCCAAAAGAAAAGATGAAATACTGCCATTTGCAAAAACATGGATGGACCTTGAAATTATCATGCTAAGTGAAATAAGTCAGATAGAAAGAGTCAAGAACCATATGACTTCACTCATATGTGGAATATAAAACTGAAAGCAACAAGAGAGCAAGACAAACAAACAAAAACTCATAGAAACAGACAACAGTTTAGTGGTTAGTAGTCTATAAGAGGGGTGGATTGGTAGATGAGGGAAAAGGGGGTCAAATATTTATATGGTGACGGAAAGAGAACTGACTTTGGGTGATGAGCACACAATGCAATACATAGATGATATATTTTAGAAATGTACACTTGAAACCTATAGAATTTTACTAACCAATGTCACCCCAATAAATTTAACCCTTTCCTATTTAGAAAAACAAAGTGCAGCCTATTGCTGCATTCATTTCGTTTTATGTAAATACGCTCTTTGAGGCTGATTCAGATCTGAATGGCAACAGAAATGTATATGATGATCAGTATTTAATAAATTTTTTTTCTTGTGGTGAACTTTAGGGGTTAGGTTAGGACTGTAATCATGAGTTATCTCAGTGTAAACACTACAGCCTTAAGAGCTGCCAGTGAGTGTTCTCATAGCAAATAGGTAAAAAATTTAAAAAAAGAAAAAGCTAAGATATTAGGCTAGTTCTAAAGTAACTATGGTTTTTGCATTGTTGAAATTTGCTGTTTAATATTGGAACACATTCTTAAATAAATGTGGTTATGTTCTATGTCATTTTAATGTGCATTTCTTCTTTTATGTTATTTTTGCCAATGACTTATTACTTGCTGTGTATTTTATATTTATTTTAGACTACGGAAATGTTAAATAAAAAACAAATTTAAGAGATTTTTCTTATTCGAGTTCAAAATGGGTTGTAAAGCAGTGGAGACAACTCACAACATCAACAACACATCTGGCCCAGGAACTGCTAATGAATGTACAGTGCAGTGGGTGTTCAAGAAGTTTTGCAAAGGAGACAAGAGCCCTGAAGGTGAGGAGCATACTGGCTGGCCATTGGAAGTTGACAATGACCAATTGAGAGCAATCATCAAAGCGTATCCTCTTACAACTACACGAGAATTTGCCCAAGGACTCAACATTGACTGTTCTATGGTTGTTTGGTATTTGAAGCAAATTGGAAAGGTGAAAAAGCTCAATAAGTGGGTGCCTCATGAGCTGACCGAAAAATCAGAAAAATCATTGTTTTGAAGTGTTGTCTTCTCTTATTCTATGCAATAACAATGAACCTTTTCTTAATTGAATTATGACATGGGGCAAAAAGTGGATTTTATACAACAACCGGTGACAACCAGTTAGCTGGTTGGACCAAGAAAAAGCTCCAAAGTACTTCCCAAAGCCAAACTTGCACCAAAAAAGAAGTCATGGTCACTGTTTGGTGGTCTGCTGCAGGTCTGATCCACTATGGCTTTCTAAATCCCAGCAAAACCAACCCCTCTGAGAAGTATGCTCAGCAAATCTATAAGATGCACCAAAAACTTCAATGCTTGCAGCCAGCACTGGTCAACAGAAAGGGCCCAATTCTCTCCACAAACAGTGCCTGACAGCACCTCATACAACCAATGTTTCACAAATTGAACAAATTTCGGCTACGAAGCTTTGCTTCACCTGCCATATTCACCTGGCCTCTTGCCAACCAACTACCACTTTAAGCATCTGGACAACTATTTGCGAGGAAAATGCTTCCACAACCAGCAAGATACAAAAATTACCTTTCAAGAATTTGTCAAACCCCAAAACATGGATTTTTATACTGCAGGAAAGCACAAACTTATTTATCATTGGCAAAAAAGCGTTGATTGTAATGGTTCCTGTTTTAATTGATAAAGATGTGTTTGAACCTAGTTATAATGATTTAAACTTTACAGTCCAAAACCACTATTACTTTTGCACCAATCTAGATAACTGGTATACAAGGGCTGACCGGAAAAAAAAAAATCCAGTCATAAACACCTCTAATTTTCATATTATATGGCTGGATACTTTCCAGGGAGCCCTCACATACGATGAAAGCTACTAAGATCAGATAGGGAGAGACCCAGAAGAAATGAGCACTTTACTCAGCAACAACAATACAGTGGAGGTGGCAAGGGGAGTCATGACTTAAGCGGTGCAGTTTTCATAAGGAATAATGAGCACGTCTTGGGTTAATAGTGATTATGTAACATTGTGAAAGTGTCACTTATAACTTGAAAATAGTTAATTTCATGTTATGTAAATTTTATCCTAATTAAAAACAACCAATAACAACACAATCTAAACAGTGATCTAAGATTTGGCTTGTAGGCATAGTTTAATGACTTCTAACCTGAATTATATATACTATATAGCAGGGGTGGCCAACTTTTCTGTATATAAGATCTACTTTTTATCTTAAAAGTGTGTCGCGATCGGCTTGTTGTCATAGGCGTAGTCTAAGGGGAAAGAAGGGGTGTGAAATGCATACTATGTTTATACACTGTGTTTCAGTATAAGGTGCATTCCAGCGAGGTATGGGTAGATAAGCAAAATATATGTTCAAAACTATTTTTTATTTTTTAAATCACTTATTAAGTTTTCAAGATATAGGCTCATGAAAAATAAATTTCCAGACCCAACTTTTGATAGCAGCATTCCGTACATGCGGTACCTAAAGAATTCGATTTTCCAACACTTTTTCAAGATAGATTTTTACTAACTTAAAATGCAATTTAATTTTTTTATCAACTGCAATGTATAAGTTGTTGTACTATTTGTTCGTAAATATGAAAAAGTTGTTATAAAAATGCACAGTATGGCTGATAATTTGATTTCAATATTTCACTTTAATGTTTTTTTTTTGGGCCAGGAAAATTTATCATGAAAGAATAATATGACTTCCTTTTTGCTAATCTATCAATAGCTCGCTGAGTATACCTCGTACTGAAATATAGATATACGGCTTATCTACCTACCTACGTAAACAACAACAACAATAATTATTTAAAGGGCCAAAAAACTCACGTCCAGGGGAATTAAAAGAACATGGATAATTATTAACAATATTTATTAATTCAAAGTAGCTACAGATAAAGACAGATTTAGAATTTACTTTGTTGCCTTAACATTAATGGGAAGACTGAGTTTGCATGTCTCTAACCAAGGAATCA
>PVKE010031522.1:0-18984 GCA_004027555.1 Craseonycteris thonglongyai
ATCTGGGTGATTTTAAGCATGTTTATATACTACTGGGATTAACCAGAGAAGAAACAGATGATGGATATTAAAAAGAAGGTAATTGCCAAGGCAAAGTTTTGTTTGTTTGTTTGTTTGTTTGTTTTAAGATTTATTTTTATTGTTTTTTGAGAGAGATACAGAGACAGAGAGAAGGGGGAGGGCCCAGAGCAGTCTCCATGGTTCACAGCATTAGTTTTTCATATAGTTTCACTCCACAGGTGGGCGTGGGGCTGCACAGGGCAGGAACTGGGCCAGGAACCTCCTGCATAGGCCCCGGCAAGAACTGACTGGGACACACCCCAGTTCAGCATGTGGGTCCACCTGGGCTGGGCGCGGGATTCAATCCTCAGGCTCATGGGCTGCCGAGCAAGTGCTTAACCCACTGAGCCATCCCAGCTACTCCAAGTTTTTGAAAAATATGTTGGAATATCTATCTAGAAAACAAAAAGAGGCCTTCTTGTGAGGTTGTGCGTGGTTATTGACTCTGGTGAGGGAATGGGGAATCCAGTACGTGACCCTGAAACAGCTCAACAGATGGAAAGGTGATGTGAAGAAGATAGGCTTTCTTATCTAATTGTGTATACCTCCTCCATGAAGCCAGGCCTTTATATGGGGCTTATGATTTGAAGACACTTAGTAATAGTTTTTTTCAAGAGTAGAAAAGCACAATTTCAGAAAATCAGAGTAAATTTTGAGATAGAGAGTATCAACTGTTTATCGAGTTACTTTTCATTTTTTCCACAAAATTAGACTACATTTTTGAGGCTGTCTTTACAAAGATAGAGGTCACACTGAGCTCTATTTAATGGCATATGAACAGGAAAGACACATGCTATTAAAAAAAAAAAAAGACTTCTGAGAAGCAGAGAACCCCTCTCTCTGCCCTGTCTTTTCTGCCAGCCAGATGCAGGCAATTACTAAGTCTCTGGTTGTGGCTAAGCAGAAGAAGGGACATTTCTTCCTGTAGATCAGCAGTAGAGGGCAGTCATCTCCTGATCTGACCAGAAGATTCACCTTGATCTGTTATGTCATATTGATGTAAATTTGTGTCAAGCCATTGTAGGTTGTGGCCTATTTTTCCTACAACCTAACCTGCCTTCACAGATGGGATTGGCTGTCAGTGTTGGGGATACTTGGTATTTGTGGTCATAACTTTAAAGTGAGTTGCCATGCTTGTGGGTTACTATGATTCTCCCAAGAATCTTAAAGCAGAGGATAAGTGGACATTGCTTACAATCATGAATTCCATGCGGTTGGAACACTTAGACTGGGAGTATTGGAGAGGGTGGATAAGATCTGTGAGCTGTCAGGACAGGAGGTAATGGTCTGGGAATGAGAGTTTACCGATTATAAGGTCTAGAGTAGGCTCACGTAAGTAGGTGGCTAAAGTGAAGGTAAATATTGGCAGAATCCCCAAGGTGATGAAAGTAGTCTCTTCACATCAGTAAAAGAAAGAACCAATGGAAATACTGCAAAGATGAGTGGAGGCACGTTTACTTTGTTATGCCCAACTGGAATCAAAGCTTGATCAGAGACAAACATTTATCTTCATTCTGCTTCTCGGTCTACCATCCCCTAGTCATTTCCGTGACAGGATATTTTTCCGTTTGGTGGTTCAGAAGGAAAAGTCATTGAATTGTGCTCCAAAGCTGCTCAATTTACATTTTGCTCCCATTGTTCCTAATGATTTTGCTGCAAAGATCTAAACTGTCAGATCATAACAGAAATGCAGAACAACGTAGTCAGAGAATCCTGTTTTTCTTTGCCTGGAAAATAAGACTTTATTTCACATTTGCATTTTCCTCAAGCCTGTTTGCTGTAAAAATCTGAAGCTAAACACAAACCCAGCCTGTTGCTTCTTCCTAAGAACATTAATTGTCTCCAATCATTGTTAGAGCATCTGTTTCACATTTTGACAAGTGCACTTATCTTCTTTTTTCCTGTCGTATTCCTCTGGTAAGAATAACAAATAAATTACAGGGGGATGACAAATGTGTTGATAATCAAGATGAAACACAAATGAAGTGTAAGAGGCTGTGTTTCTTTGCAGAGTTGTAAATTGCTTTTCTGCCCTATGTGTCAACATGCCTGACTCAGAAACTAAAAACACCACCACATGAAATAATTAACAGAAGTGCTCCAACAGAAATTATTTATCACTGATGAAATATATAAACAGATTTCCTTTTTCACATCATGTATCATATTTGCCTCACAATCTGAACACACGCCAGGAAAGAGTGTCTAGCCTCTTGCAGTTCTAAGGAGTTTAGATGGGAGTGAATGTAGTACAGTAGTCCCCCTTTATACGCGGCTTCACTTTATGTGGTTTCAGTTACCGATGGTTGACTGTGGTATGAAAACATTAGAAAATTCCAGAAACAAGCAATTCATAAGTGTTATATTACATGCTATTCTGAATAATGTGATGAAGTCTCATGCAGTCCTAATCCATCCTGCCAGGGACTTGAGCCATCCCTTTGTCCAAAGAACTCACACTGTCTATACTACCCACCCCATTAATCACTTAGTAGCCATCTAGGTTACCAAATTTATGGCTGCAATATTGCCATTTTACTTAATAATGCCACATTTACATAACCTTCATTACAGTGTATTGTTATAGTTGTTCTATTTTATTATTATTGTTATGAATCTCTTCCTGTGCCTAATGTATAAATTAAGCTTTATTATGGATATCTATGTATAAGACAAAAAAGAAACCAGTATGTATAGGGTTTGGTACTAATTACATTTTTACGCATTTACATTTTGGAATGTATCTCTGACAGATAAGGAGGGTTTACTGTACATCGCGGTTGCATTTGAAAATAATTGTTAATTCTTGAATGGAAATTTGAAATGTCTAGTTGAAGAGCTCAAACTTTATTCAATTCCAAAGACACCAACATTTTTTTTAAACTTTTTTTTAATTGTTAAATTTATTGGAGTATTATTGATTGGCAAAAATTACATAGGTTCTAGGTGTATAATTCTACATGACATTGCCTATATTCTGCATTATGTGCTCACCACCCAGAGTCAGTTCTCTTTCTATTACCACATATTTGATGCCTCCTCCCTACTTCCCCACTCCCACCACCCTCCTTACCCTCAGGTAACCACTAAATTGATTGTGTTCAACCACATGATTGACTGTGTTCATGAACCAAAGACATTAACTTTTGAGAGAAAGACCTTCTCATGGGGTTATAAGAGACTTCCATCTCCAGCACAGCCCTTTAAAATTCTCTAAGAAAATATTCATTTTCAATATTATAGGCTCTGTAGTCACTGTATTCAGAAATCTCATCAGTAAAAAATCTAAGAGTTTGGATAGACTAGCAGGGGTCATTAATAGTAGCCCACTGACTGAGACTTGCGGAAGTACTGGTCTTTTTCATTTTTAATTATAATATTTTTTATGAGCTAGTACATTTAAAAAATGTCATTACTTCTGCCAGATTCTGTATTTGAAAGGACAGACTCTGTCCACAAATGTCTACTACATGTTATTTTCTAACCCTAGGATATTGCCATCTATCTGTAGTTTACAAGTATTTGGTTGGTAAAGGGCTAGACTAGATGTACTATTTGTGCTCTTACAACTTAAATATTTCATGTGCATTGTTTCTGTGTTCAGATTATTAATATCCTGACCATTTTCATTTCAACAGCACCATCACACTTCTAAATATAAAACCAGAGAAATGAGTTCAGAATATACATTCTACTCTACATGATCCATGCAAGCAAGTTCAAACTTGTTGGGCATTTATTTTCTAATTATGAAAAAAGAATAAAACCAAGCAATACATATGGTAAATCCCCCAAAAGACAAGTCTATTTATGCATTAAAGCATGACAAATATGTGATATACACCTTACTTTCTGTAGACTCTTTCTAAATAGTAACCTTTGCTAGAGATCTTACAAATCTTTATAAATAATCTTAAAAAATACATGCTCTTGCTATGTACCTCTAATTTCCATCAATATACAAGAAAGCTTGGTTTATGAATAAATTTGCATGAGACTACCAAGCTAACTGTAAAAAGCACTGCATATAAACTTGAGTTCCACTTTGCATTTGCAAATATGTGTTAAAGCTTAAAGTTGTTGCCTTGCATGGAAAAACCGTGTCCCAGTAGACTTGCACTAAGGAGGGAGTTTCTAAAGTAGTGAATAAGAGCAACCATAATAATTAAGAAATTTCTCTTTTCATATAAAATTGACACATCTTGTATGTGGAAAATTGCCACTTCATGAATACATTACGCAGTCACCACCAGATGGGCTGTTTTGCTACAACTATTAAGATGCAATTAAGTAAAGATTTGAGATATAGGAATGAATGTGATCTTTGGCCCAAAATATAAATTAAACCTTGTTTTTGAATTTATATAAAACTTTGGGTTACTCTTTCTATTTTAATGTGTTATCTTTCTTAGTAAATAAAATATTAAACTATTAGATTGATTCAAAAGTAACAAAGAAAAAAAAAACTCATGGACACGGTCAATGGTTCAGTGGTTGCCTGGGGGTGGGGGTGTGGAGGTGAGGAGAAAGGGCTGGTGGGGCATGGGGAGGGGGCATTAAATGTATAAATAAATAAATATAGAAAAAAATATATTCAGTAAAAAAAAAAGTGAAAATATGTTCTATACATTTCCTATTTCCTATTAGATTGCTTAAAACTTCCAAATTTAATTCTAGCAAAAAAGTGAATTTGTTTTGGAATAATGTTTTCCCATAAGTGAATTGCTGTTTCTTCACGTAATAGTTAAGATTTGTCATTTTATCATTAGATGTATGTTTTATTAATATAGTGTAAATTCTAGTAAGAACATTAAAATAAAATATACTGTAAATTGTTCTTATTCTGAGTTTTTCTTTCTAAACAGTTCAATTTCATTTTATATGAAGCATTGCTTATGGAATCTTAAAAACATCATTTCGAAGTGTCTGAGCTACATGACAAATGGTATCATTGATGCCATTGATAGCATGTTATAGTTTGGATTCTCCAGGAAGCACACTCTGACAGAGTTGATTGCTCAGAAAGTTTATTAGGAAATGACTAAGAAAGAGAAGGGAGGAAGCAGGATAGAGTAGAGAGAGAAGATGCAGTGAGAAAGACCCAATGGCCTTACCCAACAGCCTGGGAAGACCAGGAGCCAAAATATCCCTTTACAGGTGTTCTGCATTGATCCAAATTGGCCACATCTTTTTAGTTCTGTCTCCAGCAGATGTGAAATAATGGATTTCTGGCAGAAGGGTGTGGCTCTGCTATTAGCAATTCTTGGTAGCCTGGCCATCCTTAATAAGCTGACGGTTGAAAACTGTTTACTGACCACACTCCTAGCAACTGAAGAAATGAGAGCTGATCAGGGCTTCCCCATGCCCACTGCAGTCCTCCTCTTGTGCTGCTCAAATCTACTTATATACTAGACCCACGACACAGTCATAGCAGTCCCATTAATTGTTTGAGAAATAAACGATGAATGATAAATGATACAAGATGTTGAATGGTAGAGTTGGAATCACATACTCAACCAGTATTTATGAAGCATGTTATACATGCACCTGGAGTATAAAAAAATAAAACAAGTTTGTACCCTAACTATATCAGGCCTATTTGGTAAGTATCCAGCCATCTCTTATAAAACATAGAGGCATTTATGGCTGGATTTTTTTCAGACAGCCCTTGTACAAACAATCTAGTAGTTTATGTAGGCATGGAAAGACACAATAAAATTATAGTGTGACAATTAATAGAAAAGATGTGTTGTTAGTGGTAGGCATTACTAATGACTAGAGGTTGCAGGGCTTAACATGCTTAGTGGAATTAATAAAAACTTTGCTTTACAGAGTAGATTTTATTTAACAAGTGTCCATAAAAAAAGGGTAGCTTGGACAACTTTATTGTCAGCAAGAAGCAGCAGCCAACACAAACACAGGGTGGAAAAGGTTGAGAAGAGGCTGAAAGAGTTAACCTCAAAAGTCAAGCCCTGCTCACCATGTGTGCTCAGGGAGGACTGATGTTTTTGTCTGTCTTGTTCACTGTTGTAGCCCAAACAGCTCAAATGATTCCTGGAATTTCACGTATATGTCAGGAAAATATATGAACACCAATGGGCTCCTTTCAGGTAAGGGTTCTCCTACCAAGAGTCCTGCAAGATACAAACACTAACAACGTTATCTATTGAACTAGGTAGTGTTCAGTTAACTGTTATAACAAAGAGATCTGAAACTACAAAGATTTCAAAAGTTTATTTTTTTTCTTCTAACAGTCCACAAGTTGACAGTCCTAAGCTGGTTCTATGGTACAACCCTCCTCAACATGAAGATTCTATCTCTGGGTGAGACCAGCTGCACCAGAGGTCACCATTTCCCTACAAGTGACAAGAGAAAGAGAGTGCAAAGCAAGTACTTTCTTGCTAAAGCATTTGACCCAGACATTGGACACATCACCACATCCCTCTCGTCACATTTCTCCAGTCAGCACTTAATTCCATGGCTTTACTTAAGTAGAAGGAAGACCAGGAAATGGATTTTCCAGCTCAGTGGTCGTGCCCCCAGCTGACACTATGTGGGAATGACACTATTACTGAAATTGAAAATGATGATTGCTGGGAGAAAATAGCACACTCCAAAATTCAAGGTAATCTCATACATCTGATAGTTAAGTCTTTTTATTTTATCCTAAGTCATCACTTGAACTTGTCTCACCAGTATCTTCTTCTCAATCCCCTTTGCTGGATTTCCTCTACATTTAAATGTTGGAATCTCCCAGAAACAGGACTTTGGTCCTTCTTTCTTCATGTCAACATGTACTCTGTCAATGCCGAAAAAATGACAAATTCCCACAGCACCAAACACCATCTTATTTGTTATTCTCAGATGCATATTGTCTAAGTATATCTTCTCTGTACTCAGGGCCTAATCTCTTTCTCTGCCTCTTGGGATATCCCTAAATATCCACTACAAATTCAACATCTCTAATTAGATGCTAATATGTATTTTAAACCTAATTTGGTTAAAATAGAACTATGGATTTCTACCCCTCTAAAAACCTGCTCCTAATTCTCCACGCTTTTTTCAACCTCATTAAAATGCATCACAACACACCCAGTTGCTTAGATTAATAAATTAAGAATCCTTCTTGATTCTTATCTTTCTAATCCAATATCCCAAACACTAATTTAAAAATAAACAGTTATATTTCTGAATTCTACCCTGAACCTGTCTCTAATGCTTCAACTCCAATCTAAGTCACCATCATTTCTCACCTATAAACAATTGACTTTTGCTGAGGTTCCCATTTCTAGTTTCTCCCACCGTCTAGACACCTTCCGTATATCAGCCAAAGTAATCTTTTTAAAGTTCAAACTAGGTCATTGCTCTCTTTTATTTGAAAAACTCCCATAGCTTCCCTTTCTCTTTGAAAAACGTTTATATATATCTCTCTCTAATCTCCAAATCACAAGTGATATACAACTACTTATCATATGCACACTGGAGGGAACGGAAACCAGGCCTCACACTCTCTCTTTTGTGGATTTCAGTAACCCTTAATTGTTAAAATTTAAGGACTGCAGGGTTCCAGGTATGGAAGGAAACATTCTGAGGGCTCTATTCATGCCCATTTATCAAGCAGTATAGAAATATCTCAATGTTTTAACAACCAGCACCTCTAAGTATATACCATTGTATGAAATTCCCTAAAATCTATTACATGTCTCCCTTTCCCACTTGATCTCTAACCACTCTACCCCTTATTCAACAAACTCATCCACAGTTGCACTTTTCTCCTGTCTCTTTAATATATGAAGCTTCTTCTAATATCAGACCTTTCTATTTGCTGTTCCTCCTATTTCAAAAACTCTTTCCCCAAATATTTGTATGGTTGCCTCCTTCTCATCATTCAGGCCCCCAATCACATGTCACCTCTTAAGAGAGCACAGCTCAGAATATACTCACTGTGAGGTTTCTACACTACTTCATCCTCTTTTATCCACTTCATAGCATTTACCACCATCTAATTTTCTTGTTTATATGCTGACAAGATGTTAATGGTTTATATTTCCTCTAGAAGGTGTGTATTCTTAACTATTACCTTCCTCACCTCAATATCCTTTCCTTATTCTGTAAATACCAATTACTAAGCTAATTTCCATATTCATAATATTTAGTGATACATACATATTAATCAGGAATAAATATTTGGATCAATATATGATTATGGCAAAACACCTCTTAATTGTCTATTGTATCTCACTACTAGATCATCTCACTTTTCTTGATCTTATCCACCAATCCAACAAGTTTATGAAAATCTATGTTGGAAATCAGCTTCTCCTTGGTTAATTACATAAGACAGCATACCAAATTCTACTCTCAAATTAAAATGACAGCTTTCTTTAATTATGTATTTATTCAGGAAAACTTTATTGAGCTCCACTTAGAGCCCATAGTCTGCTAGATGTTAGAGACCCAGAGCTGAATGAAGACATACGTGTAGTTCTTGACCTTAAGGAACTTCCAGTGTAGTAGAAGTAAGTGTGGTCAGTTCCATGGTCCCAATGTGGATATAAGGCACTGGTAGAGCTATAAAAGCAACAAGGGATGAATGTATTCAATAAGGATTCATTGATTCTTATAAGCCATGAGTCACCATGAGTATAGGGGATGCCAAAGCACCCAATAAACATGCCTCTCCAAACCTTTTCGTTAACTGGACAGGATTGTAAATGGAACCTTGTAAACTGGTATATGTTTTCCGACAAGCATTCAGAGATTCTTCTGTTAGATTAAAAAAAGAAAAAGAGAATAGAGAATTATGCAAACTAAAACTTCACACATTTCCAAGGGTGGCTGATTAACTCCTCTGAAGGTATTCCTCTTTATGGTCAGCTCTGTGAGAGAAGCTTATTGCTATGATTTGAGGTTTTGCCCTTAATATATTTCTCTCTCTTCTTTCTATCATAAATATATTGACTGACCTCTTATAGCCACCATCAAATCCAACAGCATTATTTGAAAGGCATATGTCCTTTAAAACTATTGCAAAGACAGGGCATAAGTATGAAATAAATTCTCCTGACTCCAATTTTCTCTTTAAGATCAGAGTTTCATTGTAAGGCAGAGAACTCGGTGCCAGAGGGGAACAAGTAACTCTAAGAATTGGGCCCCCTATAACTATCTGCTCAGATAATTTATTGTTCTGCCCTTTCCGAATTGTGATATCTCTTTGCCTTGTCACTGCCTCCTTATTACTTTTGTTTTATGTCTTTGCAGGTTTCACACGATCACAACCCTACTGCAACCTTCAATTATGCCCATTAGCAAAAATATCTAAATATGCACGAAAACAAGTGTCAAAAATTAATTTTTGGGACAAAACACCTGTTTGACATGTTATGTTAGTTCTATTTAAATTCAGACTTATCATTTTTTCACATAGCTTGTTTTTATTGGTCTATTTTTGTTCTCCTTTCAAGTGAATGTAACACATTTGAAAGGTGCCAAATTATCAACATAGACTCAAGTTCTTTATTTAGGTCATAGAACAGATACAGAATTAGTAGCAACAGGAAAGTATATCAGTGTCACTTAAATGTTTGTTGACTGGGGGGTTTCAACTGTAAACAAAGCACAATCCTTTACAAATGTTCTAATTGCTATATCTAAAATCTACTCCAAACCAAATAGTGGGTGCCCAAATAAGCTAAATCTGAAAGAGAAAAGATCAATGAGAGAAAGAGAGAAAATATTCATCTAAACTGGACTAAAGCATCACTAATTTCACACATAAAAAAAAAATCTGCCAACTGATACACTAATTAACAAACCCATCAGTACTAAAATACATTATTCTGCTCTGGAAGTACAATAAGTATCCTAGATAGAAAAAGTACATCAATATATATAGGGTGGTCAGTTAATGTTATTTTGGTATCTTTGAAGAGAAAGTAAAATCAGGCCCTCAACAATTATGAGAAAACTTGCAGTCAAATATACACCATGTCTAGATTATATAAGTGTCAGTACTTGTTCACTAAAAGAAGCTTGTCCTTTCTTTTTATAATAGTCTCATTAAACCTGATTAAATCAATAATGCAGTGTTAGGCACATGGCACACAATTCATAATTGTTTGTTGAACTTGAATTTGAAGTAGTATTTAGGTTAATGGCCTGTAACTCTAATTTATTTGCTTGCCTGGCAACAAGATTTTTTTTTTTCCTACAATCCCTAAAGTATTCTGGATGGTTGGATGTGAGATGGAAAAAAAAACAAATATTTTCCTTGGGCAAGGCTTTCTCAATATTCCTGTTGTGGGATAATAAAGCATGAGTTTTAATTAAGTTTGTAGGCTTACCATCTGTGAGCATCTGGAGTTACATTCTGTTGCAATGCTAAAGCAAGTGCACCAATTTCAGCTCTTCCCAAAAGCATAGGGCACGTAGCCTGAACAGCAGGTAAACCACCAGCAATTCATTTTTCCCCTTCAAGTATTTTTCCATCTATCTCTGAGAGATAAAATAGTTAATATAAGCCTTCCAAGTCATTCGTACTGTATTATTGCTTGCATAGAAAGTTCATAATAAGTCTTCTTATCCTCTTCCTCCTTTTAATAACATGGGAATTTTGAGCTTTTTCTCTTCTTAGCTAATCACTTTTAAAATACAATTTGAAGAGATTATCATTTACCTAATAGGACAAAACATTTGTTTTACTTACAAATAGGAAACAAAACAAAAGCTATTACTATTAAAAAAATTCTAAGGTCTGCCATTTCTTTAAAAGAAAGTTTAGGAAACAAAGAGGGCTGATTATATCAACATTTTCAACGTAATGGAATCATTTTGACCAAATCAGATGGTGACAAAACTTTTTAGGATAACAAAAAGTCACAATGTCAAAAAGAAAAATCATATCAACTTTCCCTAAGATAACTCAAAATTATGGTCTAAAATCTTCATTGTTAAAATGCAATTCAATTAGCAGTGCTTTTTGCCACATGTGGTTGAGTATTGAATTTAGGCTTCTGTTATAATTATTGTCAAAAATATTGGTCAAATAACTGATATTTGTGCAATTGGCAGCAATGTGATATTGTTGGAAACATAATCTCAGCCCCAAAGTAATTTCAATGGATCACTTGTACTTTCAGTTGAAAGCTTTTATAGAAGCCTATAAACTAGAAGCCTTTTGTCAGTTAAAGAGCAATTTACATTTTAAAAAGATTGTAAATTACTTTCTTGAGGTTAAAAGAACATTTAATAAAAGTATAATATATGGTTTAGTTATTTACTGCTATGTATCAAACTACCTCCTACCCCAGAACTTGGCTTAAAACAACCGCTATTTTATTATATGTCATAATCTTGAGGGACAGGATTTTGCTTAGGAATTAGCTGAATGATTCTTTTTTATGTGACATCAACTGAGTCATTGGGTGATAATCATCTGACAATTGGTCTGTGCTGGAAGTTCTAGAACAGCTTCACTCCCAGGTATTTAGCTTTGCTGGTGAGGATTCGAAAATAGTTCACCACTCTACTTACCCATGGCTTCTAGTGGGCTGGGCTGGATTCCCTCACAGTATGGCAGCCTCCAAGTAGTCAGGTGTATGGATGGCTCTTGACTCCAACAGATTGTCTGCCAACAGTTTTGGGTAATGGTTGCGAGTCTTCTTATGATCTAGCCTTAAAAGTCTCAGAATGTCCTATGTTCTGCACTCTTAGTAAATAAATCACTAAGACTAGCCCAAAGGCAAGAACAGTATAGACAGACACTGATCCTCAATGAGACAAGTAACAAAGCATCTGTATCCATTTTTAATCTAGCATAATGTAGAGAAAAAAAATGTACAGCACATTAATGTACAAATTGGCACATTTCCACATATTGCATGCACCTGAATAACCCAGACCCAGACTAGGAATCAGAACATTACTAGCACCACCACGCCCTCCCCCCAAAGACCCCTTTATTCTTTCCCTTTCAAGTTATAAGCCATCCCACAAGAACAACCACTATCCTAACTTCTAAAAGCATAGTTTAGTTATTGTGCTTTATACAAATGGAGTCAGACATATGCCTTCTTTTGAATCTATCTTCTTTTGTTCAACATTATGTCTATGAGTATCCATCCATAGTGTAGAGCATAGTTTCAGTGCTTATTCTCTTTGATGAATAGTATTATATTGAGAGAATAGAACATAAAATTTATTTATCCATTCTACTACTGGATAGAGATATAAGTAATTCCCAATTTTGGCTATTTGTTAAAACTATGGAAATTGTCACATTTGCAGGCTATTTTTTCTGACTCTGGGGTAAGGGCTTCCTACAATATCACATGAAACAATAAATGTTTTTAACATATAGAAAAGAACAGATCATTCCTATAATTTTCTACTTACATATTTTCAATACATATTTGTAGCAGATGATGTCAAAAATCCCCAACAGCCCAGGTAGTTATGAAGTAGGAGACACACCTTTCCCCACATACATTACTTTGAGGTTTCCATCCCCATTTCTAAGCACTGGCCGAACATCTACACGTTTATTCAGGATTTTCTGCATTGGTTTTTAGGCAAAAGGTACTCAAGATTAGAAAGTATTTAGTGAGAGATTATATCTGCTATTCTTTTCATAACCTCATATAAGAAGATTTTTAAATCACAACTTCCAATAACTGAAATGGTAGGATAAAAGAAAAAAATCCCCCTGGAAGAGTCTCAGGATAATGTGTTGCTAGTCCTGTAAGTATGAATTCAAAACTTTTGGGAAAAGTGTAACCCTTGAAAAATAAATCTAAGAAGGAGACACTAATCATCCTTAGACAAAAATAAACTTCTTTGCTTGCTCACAAAACAAGAGTATCAACAAGTTATTTCAAACAGAGGTCAATGTATCCAGAAAGGAAATGACAGTGGATGTTCTGTGCCTTTGCATGGGATCGCTTCTTGCTGATGGAAATGATTCAAGAAAAAAAATAAGGCAAAATATAATTTTGTTTTAAATTTGAAAGTGCAGATTAAGCATGGGAGTGGAACAATAATTCTATAGAAATATGTGGTCTACATCTTCACTTATTGTTTCTCTAGGTTCTGCACTTTGTCATGTTATTATTCATACATTTTCATTACAAAAAGTTGATAATGACTTTCTTCTTTCTCTTTCATCAGCTTTGCACTTGCGATCATTTATATTATGTCTAAGGTTAGTCTTTTTATTCATATAACATCCTCATTGACATTTTCTCTGACCACATGCCAAGAACAAAAAAAGAAAAATAATTGGTTTTAAGACTCTCACACAGTTCTCATGATTTCCAAATGAATAATGGCTAGATGGGGCGAAAAAATCTGAAGGACGAATGAACTCAGCAAGAACTTTTATATGCTATAGTACATTTACAAACATAGGAAAGTTAAATTATTTTTTTAAAAGCTCAGTTGTTGTTTGCTATATATTTTTGTTAACTGGTTCCTAAAATTCCCATGCTTGATTTTAGACTCCTTAAAGCTGTCTTTATCACATTAATTGTGATTGACTTTATCACTTTTTTAGATTGAATATTTGCTGGTTGAAGAGTCCCTGGTTCACTATTCTTGGTTGAAAATTAGGCCAGTTGTCCCCGTGAGTGTCAGTACTACGTAAAAAGAAATGTCAGTTCTTGTCATATCCACCCACTTCTCTCCAGCAATCATGAGATCTGTGCCCACGGTTTCTTTAGTACATCTACTTTTCAGTTAAATTTAAAGAGTAAATTACAAGGATCACAAATGATGTAGAAAAAGATAAACCATGAGAGGGAGGCTTCATGAAGCAAAATGGCTGGATTTCAGCCAGGCCAGTCCCTCCGTGTACATGAAAGTGACAGCAGTCAAGTATGAAAATTGTTATGTATGGTTCACGACCCTCATCTGGACATGTCATTCTTTACGACAAGTTCCTATTGCAAGGGTATAATTACCAATATGTCAGAGACAAAGCTATTGTCATAAATCTCATTAACATAAAAAAACTCATTATTAAAAAGATGGTTTTATATAATAAATGCCATGTCATAAACCCTAAAGCAACCAGTGGTAGCAAACTCATGGTAGAGTTTAGTGATCCTCAGACAAAGGTTTGAGTTTTGACCTTCAACCTGGAGGCTGTTTAATGGATTATGCTACATTTCCGAGAGCAGAATCACAGGAAGAGTAACTACAAATATTTGTGTGCATGTTTATAATATTTTCAGACATATTTTAGAGGCTCAGACAAGTCAGTGAATTGTGCTAAGTGTTTATACCCTGTATGCCTCATCTTTATTAAAAACAAGATATGTTGGGCAGACCAAGATTTTCTTTTCTTTTAGTACAACAAATTGGACCCCCTTCTTCATTTCCTCATATTTTTCTGTTCAGTTTATCAGTCTACTCCCGTGGTTTTGCGAAGTGTAGTCAGTCGTGTTAAAGCAAAGAAGCCACTTAAAATGATAGATTTTTCTTATAAGATAGATTGCAAGACAGTATAAATCAATTTATATAATGTTAAAACTTTTTACTCTTTGCATTTATTAAATAAATGAGAGCCTTTACGCCACTCTTTATATACACATAATAAACTTTATATTGTTGAAGATTTCTTTGTACATGATAAAAAGGGCAAAGTTTCTAGGAGACAGATTAGGCCCAAAATCCATCTCTGACATTTAATAGCTATTTGCCTTTGAGCGGTTTTCCTAACCACCATGAGTCTTTGTTTCTCTCATTGTAAAACAAGAATATTAAATACTTATAATGCTCAGAAAGTTACCGAAAGAAATAATGTGTAGAAAAATCTCCTAGAAGAAGAATTACTAACACTCCTATGTAGTACACATTTTGTGCCAGGTAAAATTTTGCCCCAAATCACTTCTTCATTGATTAGCCTAGAAATACTACATTCATGTTTAAAAACTCCCCTCCAGCATCACTGTCTCTAGAAAGTTTCTTGACCCCAATCCATTCCTGTAGAATTCACAACTCTCTACTCTACAATTGTATCCATGAGAGCACCTTAAAATTTCATCACGTCTGTTTTTTTATTCTTAGAACCCATCTTCCCCTCAAACTGCTTAGATAAGCATGGAAATGTTCCTCTTCTTAGGGGATTCCTATCATTGTACTCAACTACAAATTCTTAACAAATATTTGAAAGAATGAAGAACAGAATGAACATGTGATAGTACGATGCATGGGTGATGTGATGTGGACTTGTGTATCTGAAAACTATCTAGCTGTTACCAACCAATGTCACCCCATTAAATTTAACAATAAAAAATAAAATATAAATAAATAAATAAATAAATAAATAAATAAATAAATGCTAAAGAGAGAGAAAAAAAGAATGAACATGTGAAATCATATTTGAAGCTGCAAAACAGAGCCAGGAAGTTAATTCGTGACTAAGGAAAGCCTAGGACAGAGGCAGCTTGCAGTTGTTCTACAGATAATTAGTCAAATGTTACTACTCTTAAAGAATTTCAGGGGGAAAAAAAATGGTAAGGTAAAAATGCATTTCCATTTGGCTGGCAATATTTGACTATGTGTGTATGTGTGTGCATACACTTGTGTACAAAGTAACGCAACAATATTAACCTCGTTTGATAGCTTTTTTTATTATCAGGAAATAAGAAATAAAACATTAATAAAAATTTTCAGTAAGATGACTTTAATGGCTTCTGTTACGATTATACTTTATATTTGTGGTCATTAAATTCTATGAGCAGTGTAGATTTCTCTAATATCCTTGGATGAAATCACGGAACTGCATCGCCATACAGAGAGATTGTGGCAGCAACTGCTCGATATTAACAAGAGCTTTTTTCCTGAAGATACAAATGGATGACAATGTTGAGCGCCTCTGTAATTGCATGTGGTCATAGGTCTAAGTTCTAGTCAATGGATTGTGGGATGAAGTCGTGGGCCACACTTCCAGGGCAGGCCCATGGGAAACATTCTATGCAATCCTTGCTATCTCTTGTTCCCTGCCACCAGCTGTATAGCCCCTAGGGAACAGTGGGCTACAAAGTGGAAGGTACTCACAGTCCTGTGGTATCACTTGCAGGTAATCCGCCCATGAGATCCTTTCTGGTTAAATCTGCCATTTAACCAGAAATCCGCTATGAACTACTGTATTACTGAGAAATAAAACAATTTTGTTCAGTTATCGAAAAGTAGCAATTTTGAGTTGTAGCAATTAACTTACCTTAACTAGTACAATAATATTCTACTTAATGATCATTTTTAACTGATTGACTTTTAAAACTTTACTGTGTACATTTTTATTACAGAACTTATCCCTCTGTTATGAATAAGGTTCAAATATGTACTTTAAAAATTATGCCATCAATCTTCACACCATCACCTAGTTCCAAAAATAATTAACATTATATTGTTTGTGCTTTATAATTCCATCTATAGACAGAGACATAGAAATACAAATAGCTTTTATTTTTTTCAATTTAAATGTAAGACACAGAAATCATCATGCCCTGTTTCAAAATATTATACTTCAGATGCATCTCAATATAGAAAAATAATGATAATAATTTATACCATTTAAGATCTGATCTATAATCAAATTCTTAGTTATTTCAAAAATTGTGTTTTTTTTTAAAGATTTATTGTTTTTGACAGAGAGAGAGAGACAGAGAGAAGGGGAGTGGGGGCAGAGTAGTCTCCATAGTTGTACATCATCAGTTTTCGACATGATTTCATTCCACACATGTGGGTGGGAGCCATACAGGGCAGGAACTGGGCTAGGGGCCTCCTTCATGGGAGGCACGTTCCGGCGAGCCAGGAGCCCAGCCTGGGGGTGAGAACCAAATGGGGGCCTCCTGCATGGGAAGCGTACCCTAGTTCAGCATATAGTCTGCATGGGCCAGGGCTGGATTCGATCCTCAGTCTCCAGATTTGCAAAGCGAGTGCTTAACCCACTGAGCCATCCCCGCTTCCCCTCAAATATTGTATTTTATATCTGCTTTTGATAAATCAGAATACCAGTCAAGATTTAGACAGTTCATTTAGTTACTGTTAGCTCTTTAATCTCTTAAACTAGAATACTGCCTCCCCATGTTTCTTTATTATCTTTTTTTTATTATTTTGTGTGCATTAGTTTCTTGTTGCTACAATAACAAACTACCACAAACTAAGTGGCTGAAACTAAGTGGGTTGAAAACAACACAAATTTGTTTTCTTATAAATTTATTTTGAAGACCTGAAGTTCAAAGTGAGTTTTAAGGGCCAAAATCAAAGTCTGATCAGAGCTGTTGCCATAAGAGAATCCATGAAGGAAGCTGCTCAGAGCATCTTCCACTTCTAGAGACATCAGAAAGGAAGACATTTTAATGACTTTCAGGAGATCAAGGATAAGACAAGGACAGCTCTGATGGCCAATCCAAAATTGCTTTGAACAGTGGACTAGGTGCTGGCATCAGTGCACAGCTTCCCAAGGGGAGGACTTCGCAAGTGGCCCTAGTAGTGACATTCAGCAATGAGGTATGCAGCACTTTTTCGAGGATGAGTTTGCAAACTTAATTGTAAGACCTCTTAGACTGTCTAGTCTGCTATCAGTGATACCAACTTTAATGACAGTGTTAAGGGGCTCCCTGCCAGTTATCTCTGGTATGTTTTTTTTCTTTTGAAACTATCAAGACATCTGTGGGATTATATTTTGCCACTTTCTTACTGACTAATTCCCTAATATTTTATCTAATAATTTTAGCAAACACTGATGATTCTACTGTCTCATTTCTCACTTTACTTTCACTTCCATCTCTTTTTAAAATCTCTTAAAACTTATTTCTTTTCTTACAGATATTGTTCAATGACCATAAATTAATCTTTCTTTGATAGTAAAGGATCTCATAAATCCTGGGGATATCTTAGGAACATTAATTTACTTTGAACACAAATAAAGTAACAAAGAAGAAAACTCAGATAATGTACGAGGTCCTGTTAAAAGAATCTGTTTCAAAGAAATTTGAAATAAGGACCCTTTTCCATATCCTCCAATGGGTTCAAAAATAAAAATAAGAACAAACTCATGAATAGTAATGATATCATACACATCAAAAGAGATGCTGACCTACTGTCTTTTGTTCTTTATATTACAATAGGAGGTGATCACATTTTGAAAGTTGGAGTCTTTTGATAATGTGTTTTGTGTTGGCTAGAAAAAAATTGTCTTCATGTGGAAGTTTCTCCCAGAGGAGCTTATCAGACTTGTTTTCCTCAAAGGAAATGCTACAGACAGATGGAGTTCACTGTGAAAACTGGGATCATGATCACCTTTCCATTTGATTCTCATTCTCAAAAGATTATAATCATTTTTGCCAGCAGGGAACTGATTGAAAATTGCCTGAAAATTTTACTTGATTGAGATCGGGTGTCATTTTTATAGTGTCCTTCCCTAAAACCTTCCTCATAGCCGATGATTAGACAACTCTATTGCCAAAAGGAAGTCACAGTGCCTAAGGCAATCACATATAAGATGGAGACCAGCTGTTGCTTTTCTCCAATAAGTACTGACTATGAAGATAGTAGAGAAAACAGTTAGGATCAGGACTTTAGTTTAGATCAGATTAACTTCCTGACTGAAGTGTATAACCAAGGTAAGATCTATAATTGTATTTCCTGAATATAGTCATGAGGAAGTGACAACCAGATCTTCAAAAACACCAAAATAAGATGGAAGAAAAAAAACTGATTCTCCTGAGTTCAATTATTTTAGGTTGTTCACTTTCTCTACAAGAAAATTACCCCTTCACCAGTGAGCACATTCATGTTTTTTATTTGGTTTGGGTTCTCTCTTCTTTCACTACAGAAGCATCAGTGACTTACAGTGTAGAAGACTGACATCACTTTGAAACCCCTGAAAGTAGCTGAAGAGGAGATTGTTCAGACAGAGTG
>PVKE010031523.1:0-18981 GCA_004027555.1 Craseonycteris thonglongyai
CTCCCCCTCCCCCTCCCCCTCCTCCTCCTCCTCCTTCTAGAATGCACAGATTTAATCCATACACACCACACAGGGTGGGAGAATAAAAAGTCCTCACTAGAGACATTCTTTAAAGCAAGCTTGTCCAACCTGCAGCCCGTGGGCCACATGCCACGCAGTATGGCTTTGAATGCAGCCCAACACAAATTCTTAAACTTTCTTAAAATATTATGAGATTTTTGTGTGATTTTTTTTTTCTTTTTTAGCTCATCAGCTATTGTTAGTTTTAGTGTATTTTTATCTGTGGCCCAAGGCAGTACTTCCAATGTGGCCCAGGGAAGCCAAAAGGTTGGAGAGCCCTGCTTTAACGAATACAATAACTTCCATTGGTAGAGGGAGAAGAGAAAACTTTCATAGTGAATTTGGGATGTAAAATAGATTTTCTTTTTATAAATACCATTTGCAGATTGCATAACTTGTAAATATTCTATTTGCTGAAGGGGGGGGGCATTTTTATCCTGTTTCTCAAAAAAGAAATACTTGAATATAGTTAAGTATTAATGTTATTTTACTCCCTCTATATAAGGCAAAAGCTTTGTAGGGGGAGGGGGAATATAAATGGAAAGGCAAAAATATTGATAGTGGTCTGGCTTTTACTGCTTAAGTAGAACAACTGCTATGAAATGTTCACTGAACAATCTGCTCCATTGTTCCGTCTCTTCCTGTCAAGCAGAGGGAGGGGGCAGCACTGGACACAGGATGTCGGGAAGGAAAGGGGACATGAAAAAGGGAGCAAAGAGATAAAGAGAGACTGTTCCCAGAGAACATGCACAGCCTCCCACTTCTGTGACATGGGCTGGGTACCATGGGAGTCCCTGTGTATTCCGAAATGGTTCCTGGGGCCCCATCGCTGTCACATTGCTACACATTCCTCAGACACAGAGAAAAGAGTTAGCGCATCTCCCTCTAGAGATGAAATGGCTCAGCAGCAACAAGAGAATTCCAGAGGGGATTTGTCTCTCCTCCATGCTTGAATAATGGCTGTTTCCTGATACCCAGGGAAGAATGAAGTTCAATGTGTACCTTGTACTGTGTTGCACACTCAATCCTGAACAGCAGGGTTGCTACTATAATTTAAAGAGAAGAGAGATCTGGCTGTCCATCATCTATATATAATGCATTCATAATAAATCTCTCAATGAAGAAGTATAAAGAGTTCTTGTGTCTGTACAGCCAAAGGAAGCAGAGTGTTAGGTAAGGATCCAATGAGTCTCATTAATAGAAACAACCAATATGGAAAACCCATGGGGACTTGCTCCACATTTCTAGTACTAACAGCATATATTTTTACCTGAAATATACCAGTAATTTTCTCGCTTGCAAAACTGACTTTGCGTAATGATTAGAAAATATATTTTGTCTTAATAGTTACTGAATATTCTCCAAGTTCTAGAGACTACATAAAAATAAGGCATTGAATGTTACCATTTTTTTCCTTTCTCACTTTAGTTCTGAGAAGACAGAATAGTAAAGCTATCCCACAATGATTTATTTTTAAGAAAATGAGAACAAGAAAACATAAAACAGTAGAGTTTTGTAAAGTTTCACATATATGAAATGCCTACTTTAAAATTTAATAAAATGGATAACTAGTGACAATCAACTAGTATAAATTAAGAAATTTAATTCTAATATGGGTGGTAGTGGTTCAGAACAAGGTTAGTAGTGTCAGAACAAGGGTGTTTTCCTCCTTGATTTTGCTTGCAAGCATGGCCACCTGTGTGGAGTCCCTAGATCAGAGCCATTCGAATAATAATGGCTGATGCTAAATAGAAACCAATGACAAAATGAAAGGTATTTGTTAAAGATAATTTTCACCTCAGAAACTCACTATAGTTATCAATGTGTGTATCATGGTCACTTACACTTTCTAACAAGATCATCTCAGTGTCTAGGAGGAAAAACCTACCCTCCTGTTTTTTAAGGCAGAAGAAGGGAACCTGCAGTTGATCATTTAACAGTAGATTCGGCTCTTTATGAGATGAGTTGAAAAAAGAGGCCTATAACTAACCTGTATTGAGCTCTTCAAAATGTTTATCTGATCTGTCAAGGAATTATTGCTACTGACTCATTTTTACAATAGTCACTTGATATTTACAAAATCATAAAAAGAAGTCAGATTTTGTTTTCTTTTAATTCTGCTTTTCCTAGGATTGAGCTGCCTACCCTAGCATTATTGACATGGACACAGTTGCCATACCCTTTATTTCACTCACTGCATGAATAAAGGGATATGCCACCATAAACATTCTGTGGGGGACACTCAAGCAACCTCCAGTTGTCCATTATGAATATTCTTCAGCAAACATCATTGCTTTTTCCAAAATTTGTTTTTTCAGAATAGCTTTCCTGAAATGAAATTACTAGATCAAGTGGTATGATTATTTTAGAGCTTCTCTTTCCAAACATATTTCTAAATCGTTTTCCAAAAGTGTATTTATTAATTAATTTACCTTACACTGTCAATATATGAGAATTATGGTTTTACTCCAGGCTTAACAAGCTGGTAGTAAGACTATGTTTCTTTTATTTGTGCTTATTTTATTCCTAGCAAGCTTGAAAATTTTTGCAACAAGTGCAGTACTCATTTACATTTTTGTGTGTATAATTGGTTCTTAATTTTTGTTTATTTTCTTATCAATTGGCTTATTTTTTCCAGCTCCAGTCTCAACCGCTTTCCCCACCTTTATTGCTTTGCACAGGCTCCCATGATTCATTCAGCTACTGGGTAGATGAAAAGTCCCCGGTGGGGCCGGACCAAACCCCGGCTATCAAACGCCTGGCCAGAATCTCCTTGGTAAAGAAGCTGATGAAGAAATGGTCTGTGACTCAAAACCTGACGTTCCGAGAACAACTTGAGGCTGGGATCCGCTACTTCGACCTGCGTGTGTCCTCCAAGCCAGGAGATGCCGACCAGGAAATCTACTTCATCCACGGGCTTTTTGGCATCAAGGTTTGGGACGGGCTGATGGAGATTGACTCATTTCTTACACAGCACCCCCGAGAGATTGTCTTCCTGGATTTCAACCACTTCTATGCCATGGATGAGGCCCATCACCAATGCCTGGCTCTCCGCATCCAGGAGGCCTTTGGAAACAAGCTGTGCTCAGCCTGCAGTGTGGAGAGTCTGACGCTGCAGATCCTCTGGGAGAAGAAGTGCCAGGTAGGAGCAACAGGGATTGAGACTGTTTCGGCCTTTCTATATCTCCAGCTGGCAGATAGCTCCTTGCAGGGCTCTTGGGCTAGAAGGTATAGATTATTTGGGGTGTTAAACATATGAGTACAGAGGTTCCTGGGCTCTACCGTAGCTTCACAGACTACCCTGGGTGCTCTTGACCTGGGATTAACCCCTGCCATATATTTAAAACTTGTTTGGCATCTAAATTGACTTTGAATGGCCGGGCTAGAACCACCCTGAGGCAAATTTGGGAAATTGGAGAAGTTTGTCATACCATTTTTCTGTCTCCCATAGGGTCCTAAAGGGTGTCCCAAAATTCACGCAAGAAGTAATTCTGATAGAAAACACAGGTTCATAATTAAAAATTGTAAATTTTCATTGCTCAACAATGAAAATGGGTTGTTCTTTCATGTAGCACTCCATTTTTAATAATCCTGAACTGTCAGCTGTCACGCTTTTTTTTTTTTCGTTGGCAACACTTTACCGCACAAATGATGCAAAATTCAAATTTTGCGTGAATTTTGGGGCACCCTTTTTAGTCGTTTTCAGCCTCTTAGTTCCCTTAAATTATAGTCCAAGTTCCCTTAAATTATAGTCCATTCTATCCTGCTTTCAATTCAGTGTCAGATAATTCTTGCCAGTGTAGCAGTTGGTAAGTGAAAGCATTAGCTGACAAAGGCATTTGAAATGGTCATCTCAGGTGTGTTAGTTAACATTTTAAAAGGCCAAAAGGCCATTTCACAGTATTTGGGTCACAATGGGAGAGAGTTAAGGAAGTAAGAGCCCATGGGAGGAATCTATTCCCCAGGTTGTTTATACAGAGAGGAGCTCCTGAACTTAGACCCATGACAGATGTACTCAAGAAGAGGAATATGAGCCTGTATATTCTGCTCTGAAGCCAAAGGATGGTAGATAGTGAGAGAGGACTAGCTCCAGGAAAGGTCAGCCTCCAATTTAGACTCTAAAAAGGAACAAAAAGCAAGTTCCTTTCTTTCATCGTTGCTCACTTATTCTTAGATGCACTAGCCAAAGTATTTTAAAGAGGCAGTTATTTTTTTAATGTAGAGAAGAGCTTTTGATTAAAAATCAAAGATTATTCACTTGCAAAGATTTATTGAATACCAACTATGTGCTAAGCACTATTCTAAGTATTTGGGATAAATTAGTACATAAAGCAAAGACCCTTGCCCTAATGGAGCTGTTATTCAGGTGGAGGGAGATACAGCATGGAAAATAAGCATAACAGATACATTGTATGTAATGCCAGAAAGTGATAGAGCCGTGGAAAAACAGTCAGGCATGGTAACGGGGATTCTGTGGGTTGGAGGGTTGGTCACAATTTTATTTTATTTATTTATTTTTTAATTGTTAAATTTATTGGGATGACATTAGTTGGTAAAAATTATATAGATTCCAAGTGGTACAATTCTACATTACATTATCTATGTATTGTATTATATGCTCAACATCCCCGGGGCACAGGATGGTTCAACATAATGCAAATTGGTCAATGTAGTACACCACATAACCAAAAGATAAAAACCATATGATTATATAAATTAATGAAGAAAAAGCATTCCACAAGGTATAACATCCATGTATGATCAAAATACTTAATAAAATGGGTATAGAAGGAAAGTACCTCAACATAATAAAGGCTATATATGACAAACCCTCAGCGAATGTCATCCTGAATGGGGAAAAACTGAAACCTTTTCTTCTAAAATCAGGAACAAGACAGGGATGTCCCCTGTTACCACTGCTGTTGAACATAGTGCTCAAAGTTCTAACCAGAGCAATCAGGCAGGAGAAAGAAATAAAAGGCATTCAAATTGAGCGAAGTTAAACTATCACGTTTCACAGATAACATGATCCTTTATATAGAAAAATCTAAAGACTTAACCAGAAAACTATTAAAAATAATGGATACAGTAAAGTTGCAGGCTACAAAATCAATGTACAAAAATCAATTGTATTTTTATATACAAACAAGGAAACTTCAGAAAAAGGAATGAGAAAATCACAATTTTAAATGGATTGATCAGGGCAGAAATGACATTTGAGGGCGTTAACTACATGGGTATCAGCAGAAGAGCTTTCCCAGCAGAGGAAAGAGCCAGTGCAGAGCCCATAACAGAAGTGTGCCGGGTGTCTTTCAGGAAAAGCAGGGGGCCGTGGGGCTGGAGAGCAGGGAGGAGGCCGGAGAGAGAACAGGTGATGACGTGGGCGCTGTCAGGATGAGTGAGGAAGCAGCTGAGCACAGGGTGCTGGGACCTAGACTTGGGTTTTAATGGTATCCTCCTGGTTACTAGGAAGAGATCTGGAACAGGGAGAGTGAGGCAATTAGGGGAACCAGGGAGGAGACTGTTAGTGGGGAGTAGTCAGATTTAGAATCTGTCAGAAGGGAGAGCCAACAGGGTTTCTCAATGGTTGGGATTCAGGGTAGGAAGGAGGATGCAAGGATGACTCCCAGGTGTGGTCTGAGTAACTGCAAACACGAGGTTAAGGTCTTTGATTCCACAGAGGCTTAATGAGTCGTTAGCTCTTAGTATTTGTTAAAATTTATCTAAGCTACTTGTCCTCAGTAAAACATTTGTAAATGATATTTTGCCAAATATTTATCACACCTCTCCCTCTAAACCTGAATTTATATCCATTCAGACTCACAAGTCTCATTTGGAGAGATTTTTTCCCCCAATGGATTCTCTCTTATAATGTTAAATAATAGTAACAGCAACAACCATAACAATAACATCTAGTATTTATGGAACCATTACAGTATGCTAAGTACTACATGGATTAACTCACTAATCCACTTAGCTACACTGTGAGGTGGGTATTTTGTTTCCTCATTTTACAGATGAGAAAACGGAGGTGTAGAGAGATTAAGCAGGTTGCCCAGGAGAATACTGTCAGTGATTGTCAAGAACCAGGATTCCATCCCAGGCCGTGTGGCTCCCCAGAGTGTTCCCAGGGCTGTGCACACATCTTGGGGATTTTTCACGAGTATCATGGGTTATGCTAATAAAAACACTCTCTTGATTCATGAGCCCCTATTACCAGGGTGCCTAGTGCGAGCTTGTCTAACCCATGGCCCACGGTCCACATGCAGCCAAGGACTGCTTTGAATGAGGCCCAACACAAATTCATAAACTTTCTTAAAACATTATGAGATTTTTTTTTTAAGCTCATCAGCTGTCTTTGGTGTTAGTGTGTTTTATGTGTGGCTCAAAACAATGCTTTTACCTCCAGTATGACCCAAGGAAGCCGAAAGGTTGGGTTTCCTTAGCCCAATGAAAGAAAAGGAGGGAGGTCTGTAAGAGAGCTTTTGAGTCCTAGAGTTCAGGTATGGTTACATTTGAGTACAGCAAACTTTATAAACAGATATCTGTTAGAAATATGGTTTTGTAATTTTGTGTACAGATAGTATTTTGGGTGTGCTAAATTGTTTAGGCATCTGCAGGAATAACTGGTATCTTCAAGAAGAATAAATGCTGTAGTCAGTGAATTTCTAGCAGCATAGTGATGCTCTATCATAGTTTTTAAGTATGGGCTTATCTGTCATCCAACTACAAATACTCTTAAAATTACATGTATAAGGAAAGAGAATGTGATGACCTATCAGTCATCTGCCCCCTGCTGGTTAAATTTTAAATATTCATTATGTAGGAAGCTGCCTTGCATGTATCCCCCTGAGTACTTTATTACAACTTAATAGCAAGAAGTATACCAGCATTCAGTCACATTTCATTTACTCAATGTGCAATTATATCACAGTTCAATGGTACATATTTGTACATTAGTAGCTATGGTTTTCAGGGTACAATGAATTAGAATATTTAATATGCGGATTGGCAATATTTAGAATGTTGCTGAGAAGGTAAGAATATATAACACTAGTAAAATACAAAACAACCCATACACAATTGCAAGATAAAACTGCCTCAAATATACTATATGATGAAAGAGGTTTTGTAATCAATCCATTGAAAACTAGTGCACAGTATAAATCTGTATTTCAGGGGCCTCCAGGAAAGGACCCATCAGAATAAGAGGAGATCAATGAAGGAATAATTGTCAAAGAAAATGAGATTTTAAATCTGAGTTTCAAGAGAAAAACTGAATGAATATAAATTGCTGAGCTGGAGGAGAGAGTCTTTCAGAGAAAAATACAGCAGAATGAGGTGGGGTGGCAGATGCGAAACACAGGCCCTGCACAAGAGTTTCTGCCCCTAGAATTCTATAGAATAAGAGTTGGCCTTGCTAGACCAACCTCCTACTAGAAACAGAAATTCTCCATGTAACCTTTGGGATCAGATTGCTCCAGAAGGCTCTTATAAGGCAAGACATAAAACCCCTTTCGTATCTTTTGTACGTTTTGCATGTTTTCCAAGGCAAGGTAATGAACAGCATCGTCCTCTCATTCCCTGACTCTGCCCAGGTGCTAGGGAGCACGGGAAGTGATCAGACAGGCCCTCTTGAAGGATCACACATGCTCCTGCCACTCCTGTAAATACTGTGTATTTTACAGGCCAGCTTTCCTCACTTATGTATGCTGGAGACCCCAGCCTTCCAACCCAACCAATTAGGCCGCCAGCCGGCAATCTGCCCCAGCCTCCCAGACAATCTGCTTATAGTGAGCCTGTCGTTAACCTCATTAACACACGTGTTTACCACAGACTTCATTAGCAGTCAGTCAGACGTTACTCAAAACCATTAAAAACAAGAACAACAATTAGCCTGTTCAGTGCTTCAAGCCTGACGCTGCCTACCTCTAGGCCTCCTGGAGCAGTTAGTCAGGCACCTTAAAGAGCTAAAAGCACACTGGAAACAAGACACATATTCAGAGCCCTCCTTCTTGGGTGCCTGGAGGATTATGCTCTTGGGCCAGCTATTTGAGGATTGCAGTCCAGGGAGTGTTACTGCGCACACTGGACATTCCTCCAGATAGAGATCACTGATGCCCGGAGGTGGGGAAATACATTACTTCTAAACCTAAGCAGCAGAGTCCTGAATTGGGACAATTAAAATAGCAATTCCCTCACCCTCAGCTGCCTCTCAGAAACTAATTAATGCTGTGGATGTGGCTTGCTAATTATTTTCAAAATCATCACCCTCTTGAGAGGTCCCACTGGAATCCCATGACCTCGGAAAGCCTTCCCTGCCTTAAGTAGCGTGCTCCTGCTGTCTTCTGGGAAAGGTTATTTCATTCAGAGTCAGCACGCACAACTGAAAATCTATGTACTGCCAATTAGTTCAATGTGTTGATCTCATCTCCAAGAGCTAAGTGTCAATTTCATGAGCCTCTGAGCGATGACTTGTAGCTGTAGGGGTTCTCTACCTGGGGTCCAGAGAATTTAGAAGTCTGTGAATTTGGACTGGATAAAAACTGCATCATACTTATTCTCACTAGCTTTTAACTGGAAACTAATATATCCATAGATTATGAGTGCAGGCAGTCATCCTTAACAGTATTAGCCCTACCTGTAACTTTGTCCCTAAAGAAATCATAGCTATTTCCATATCACATCTCAGTTACTGCAGATATCTTGAATTATTACTTTTGTACTCATCATTAATTCAAAATTATGGAACTTAGACTTACCACAAAATATTTTCATTTAGTGTATTTATTATGAGCATATACATTAATTTATTACAAATTCAATTAATATATTGATATTTCTGTTTTCATCTCATTGATTTTCTCTGTAATTCTATTTTCTTCATGCATTTATTTATTGTTTTAGAGAAAGGGAGAGACAGAGAGAAGGGGGAGGGCCCAGAGCAGTCCCCACAGCCACACATCATTGGCTTTTAACGTAACTTCACTGCACAGGTGGGTGCGGGGCCTCACAGGGCAGGAAATGAGCAGGGGCCTCCTGCATGGGAGGCACACCCCCACTGGGGGCTTCCCACATGAGAAACTCGCCCCAGCAAGAACTGAACTGGGGCACACCCCAACTCAGTGCATGGGTCCAGGCTAGGATTCGATCCTCAGCCCCTTGGGCTACAAGACCAATGCTCAATCGGCTGAGCCATTCCAGCATCCCCTATACATTCATTTAAATCGTAGTCTGAGGGGGAATTTAGGATTTTGCCATACTCCCAAATTTGTTCATAACAAAAATGAAGTTAAGAATCTTCAAGTCAAACATATACAGATACTTAAATCTTTGCTCATTGATTTTCCTAAAACTATGTAACAGTTCTTGAATTTCCACATAGTTATATTTGTTTGCCTTTTCTCCCCTCAATCTGGATAAAGCCTAAGCGTTAACTTTCAGCTCCTTAATGAATTGCTCTCCTTTTTCTGTTTGGAATGTTTCAGGTCCTTATTTTCTATCACTGTCCCTTCTATAAGCAATATCCCTTCCTGTGGCCCGGAAAGAAGATTCCAGCACCCTGGGCAAATACCACAAGTGTGCACAAACTCATCCTCTTTTTGGAGACCACTCTGAGTGAGCGCGCCCCCCAAGGTTTCTTCCACGTCTCTCAAGCGATTCTCACACCCAGAGCTAAGACCATCGCCCGAGGCCTGGTCGGTGGCCTCAAGAACACTCTGGTTCACAGGTAAGAATGTGTGTCCATCCCACAAGTAAGATTTTTTAAAACTATTCATCTATGTTCTTTTCTGAATACACAGCAGTCAAACCATGTAGTTTGAAGATTTAGAATAACAGCAAAAAAAATACCTTATATTTGAAAATACTACCTTTGAGATGGCTTGCATTTACTGTGGCCAAAGGATCTCTAAATACTTTGTTTAAAGGTACATACTATTCCATGAAAAAGGTACATTTTATGCCATGAAATGCTCTAAATTTTAATACTAAAGGGAAGCACTTTAAGCCAATACCAGTCTACTCACTTCCAACAGGGAGTCCCATCATATTCTTGTCCTTGCCCTTGCAGCTGGCCCAAGCACTCACTTAAGAAGGACTAAGAGAGACTGCTGTGCAGGGGACTAGGGATGCAAAGGTGGCCCTTCAAGATTTGGAGTGCCTTTCCCCCTTCCATCATGATAGCGAATCCTAAGAAGCAGATTAGGATTCCACCCACTATGCCATAGCTTCCAATACTTTCTCAAAGCATAGTCAATCCTGACCATACAATTAGGTAGGAGAAGCATCAGAAATGTTGTATTAGATGATGTTCTTTATCCTGGACACCAATAGATGATAGGTGTTGTTAGGAAAAAGGATGCCTTGTTTATATGTGCATGTGTATATGCCTATGTCTATGCCTGTATACGTCTGTGTATAAAAGGACTGTTCTGAATACAGTTGGATGAGAGGGCATCCTTTTCAATCCAAGCTGAGGAAGCTAATATGTTTGGATAATAGGAGATATTTACAGGAATCCCTTTAGTTCCTGAATTCCAGGTGGTGAGCACAAGCATGTCCCTGTCTATTTGGCTCTAACTTGGGATAGCATGATTTCATATAACAGGAGTTCACCTGGCAGGAGTCTGGATAGCAAACCTGAACATTTCTTTCTCAGTGAGAGCTCCTGATTGTGTTGCCATGTTGCCATGAGCAAAACCAGTGTGGCTCTACTAAGTCTTGACTGAATTATTTGTGCAACACTTGGAAAGGAGCATGTCATAAACCAGTGATATATCTCTGAAAGGTCCAGAACTATGGACCTTTTATCTTTTTATATTTTCATAATAGATGTTCTTGTATCCATACCATTTTCTTCATACCTTTGGTAAGTTTGTAGAGTCACATTTTTTTGTTTGTTTGTTTTTAATTTAACAAAGATTGAGTATTTAGGAGGAGGTAGGACCAAAGACACCATGTAAATAGTGTAGTATCTGCCCTCCTGGAACTTAGAATCTATCAAGAAAAATAAACATACAAACTTCTATGAAACAATGTGAAAATCATTATTTTAAGAGTTCCTGCAGAGAACTATACTAATGAGGAAAGGGACATTATTTAAAACTAAGGATAAGTTGTATCTATATACTGTATTCTGAATATGCAGTAGCCTTTTATAGATGACTTTATTTGATTCTAAATTAAGCCAGCCTCTAGGAGGGCACATTGCCTAGAGCACATTATTGTCCCCATTTCAGATGAGGCTCCTTGAGGTTCAGTGACCCAGCCCATATCGCTGGCCAAAGTCAATAATATGTCTCAACACTGGACTTCTGATTGTTGGACTATTGCCCTTTTCAGTGTGCAGACTTGATACACCACATTTCAGAGCCTTCTTCCTTTCTGTGCCACTGGTAGCAAGCAGATATCTCCAAGATTGGAAAGATACATGGGTAACTCGACTCCCACTGGTCACAAGAATATTACAAGGATGCATCTGCCATTCCCAGGCCTTCCCAGCAAGTGAAGTAAGGAATTCAGTATTGGCTAAGAGTGTATTCCCTAACCCACCACAGAGGGTGGCTGTCATTGTCTCTGAGCTGTTGAATAAGCACAGGGAAAGAAGCAGTTATCACAGGGCCTTCCCCTGAGTGCCAACACCCGGAAGGTCTGTTTAACTGGTCCTGGGCACTGCTTATCAGCTTAACCAAAGGAAAAAAAATCACATATTTTCTGACAAATGTAGAGGTGGTTTTCTCAGCAGAGAGTTAACCCCTCTAACTCAAGTGAATTTCAGACCTGAGATTTAATTTGCTTTGGTTCATCACCCTAAAAGGAAGCCATGGATGACATTCTGATTGAATTTCTATAATAGTGTTTCCAAGATTCTTCGAAACCTTGTACTCCCACCAGGGTCAAATGAAAGTAAATTTTGCCTCAGCCTGAGGACAAACAGCCATGGGATTGTAGAAGGGGACACAGACTGAATTAAAGGCCTGAAATTGAAGCCTGACATTGTCCCTGTATGAGCCAAATTGTGCTCCTCAAAAATTTGTATGTTGAAGCCCTAACCCCCAGTACCTAGAATGCAGCAATATTTGGAGATAGGGCCATTAAAGAATCAATGGATTTAAAATGAGGCTGTTAAGGTTGACACTAATCTAATTTGACTGGTGTCCTTATAAGAAGAAAAAATTTGGATATGCAAGGAGACACCAGGGATGGGTGTGTACAGAAAAAAGAATATGTGCGCACACAGGGAGAAGGTACCATCTACAAGCCAAAGAGAGAGGCCACAGAAAAGACCAAACCTACCAACACCTTGATCTTGGATTTCTAGACTCCAAAACTGTGAGAAAATAAATTTCTGTTGTTTAAGCCACCCAGTCTGGCATTGTCTAATGGCAGCCCTAGCAAACCAATGCAGTCCCTTCTCAACAGAGTGGCCTTTGACAAGTTTCCTAATGTTTTCTCACCAGTTACATTGGGTTAATAATACCATGTAAGATTGTAGAGTCTTAACAGGAAAAAGCCTACCACAGTACCTGGCATAGAATAGGCATGCCACCTCTATCTGTAAAGAAACCCAGAAACACAGTGGAGTGAGCCTCAAAGTCAAAGAAAAGTCCCTAACCTGCTCTGCAGCCCTTGGAATTTAGTGTCTCGTGATCTGTCAGCAATATCTGGCTCAGCCTTCTGCACTGATCTCTCATCTTGGTAAATGCCAGGAGTTAAGAAAATAAGTAGCTCCTCCTCACAGTGGGTTCTACATTTCCCTTTCTTTGTATGTAACCCTGGTTACCTGATCCTTGCCTTGGGGACAGGTGACACATGCAACCTGAAGCTGACACAGAGCTCTTTGTCACTGGAGACCGCAGGTGCATGCCTTTCTGACATTTCTCTGATTGGGCTGCAGGGATCCCCAGAGGTTTGGCTCTGACTGGAGTCAGCTGGAGTTGCCAGCAAGCCTTAATTCTCATTTCCCCATGATGACCAGAAGATGGCACCTACATGTCATACTTCAACAATGACTAGCAATTTTAAAAAGAAGTCCTGAATGGGTCATCAGTACTACGGTGGCCTTCATGTGAGCCACTGTGTATTCCAGGTCTCTCTCTCTCTCCAAGACAAGATGGTATTTGCAGACCTTCATTCTCAGACCACAACATTTTGCCACCTAAGCAGCTGGATGTGACTGACCACTTTAGGAAAAATTTTAACCCTCATCCTCCAAATGTCTCTCTCACACTCTACCAGTTGTAATTCTTTCTCTTGTGCCAAACATTTACATAGTGTTTACTGTGTCCCCAACATTGTTCTGAGCACTTCACATGTATTTATTTTATTACCCCCAAAATCTGTATGAAGTAGGTATAATTATTATTCCCATTTTGTAGGGGGAGAGACAGAGACACAGAAAAATTAAGTAAGTTAAAATCAAATTGAGGTTATATTTTCAGGAGTCCCAGTTAAAAACGAAAGTATCCCTGAGATGGTAGTCTATTAAGTCATAATGAGCTATTAATATAAAAATGCAAATCGATTTATGAGATGCATTTTAGCCCATGGTTGATTATAGAGTAAGGGAAGAAACCCAGGACTGCTTATACTTGTCATGATAAGAGGAAAAAGAGAAGAAAAAATTCTACCAAGGCCTTAATAGGGTTGTCTAGGAATAGACTGAAAAGTCAGAAAGTACACAGAGTGGTCAAGAAATTCACAGAATGGGGCAACTGTCAAAGAGGTGGGAATACCAGTGCACACAATTTGCTTGTGTGACTTAACTGTTAGTTTATACGCCAAATTTCAGCCTACTTGCATCGTGCTATTTCAGATATTGCTGAAGAAGCACATCAACCTTGAAGAAAACCCCAAGTATGGATAAAATTGATTTCATGCCATCAAGTTCCTCACAAAACAAGGGGAGATACCCAAAACCACTTGGAAAGAGATATTAGCACTTTACAGGGACTGTTGCCCTGGGAAATCCATGCTTTACAAGTGGCACAGCCTTTTCAAGCAAGGCAGAGTCAATTGACAACTCCCCTTGTCCAGGATGCACTATTGAGGCCACTTCTTCAGACATTGTCAAAAAAGTTGAAAAACTTGTAGTGGAAGATGCCAGATTGAATAAAAAGCAGCTTGCAGAAATGGTTGGAGTATTACCTACAATCATTTCAAATATTTTCTATCAGCATCTAAGGATGTCAAAAGTCAGTGCAACATGGGTACCAAGAATGCTCACAACCACTTCAAAAACAAGTGTGTCGAGTATTCACTTCAGTTTTGGGACCTCTGCAGAGACAATGAAGATTAAGTCTTAAACCAGATTGTCACTGGAGATGAAACTTGGATTCATCATTATGAACCTAAGTCAAAGCAGGAGTCCATACAGTGGCATGAAAATGCCACATCACCCCCTAAGAAGTTCAAAGTGTGACATTGGTTGGCAAAAATTACATAGGTTCCAGGTATACGATTCTACATTACATTATTTATGCTTTGCATTATGTGCTCACCACTCAGAGTCAGCTCTCTTTCCATCACCATGTATTTGATGCCTCCTTCCTACTCCCCCACCCACCTTAGTTTGCTATTTTTACCATGATACAAAACAATGAGGACACTTCTTAGCTTCTTTCTCTGCACCCCTGCCCCCCATAGTATTTTATACTTAATACATAAATCGTCATCATTGTTTATGTGACTAAATTCTGAGCTTCTATGCACAAAACATTCAGGCTATCACTAGAAAAGCCCTCAAATTGTAAAATGAGACCGACAGACCCTGTGAGACAACTGAGTAAGCACTGTCTATTAAGAAGCCACACATACTGCTGGAATACCGGTATGCGTCTATTCATATGGAAAAGGTGGACCTTGATCTCTATTTTACACCATATATAAAAACTAACTTGAAATGGATCTTAGATCTAAACATAAAAGCTAAAACCATGTAGCTTTTAGAAGAAAACAGGAAAATACCTTGTGACTTGGGAATAGGCAGAAGTGTCTTAAGTCCGTCACAGAAACCGAAAGAAAAATAATTAATGTCAGACTTCATCAAAATTTAAAATGTCAACTCACCAAAATATGCCAGTGAAAAAATTCATAGGAAAACTCAGGCAGGGATATAACATCAAGAACTATGCCTGACAAGGGACTAGTATCCGGAATATATAAGCAACTTTAACAACTCAACAACTAAAAGGGAAAGAAAAAAAGAATGGGCAAGAAAAATTTAACAAATACTTTCCAAAGAAGATACATAAATGGCCAATAAACACATGACAAATTACTCCACATCATTAATCATCAGTAAAATGCAAATTAAAACACTTTTAGATCTCTCTACACACTCACTAGAATGTCTAAAATTAAAGTGACTGATAGCACCAAATTTTGGAGAGGAAATGAAGCCACCAGAACTTTCATACTTTGTTCATGGGATGTACAATGTAATGACCTCTGAGAAAAGAACTGGAAGTTTCTTATAAAACTAAATGTAAACCTACCATATAATAAAGCAGTTTCACTCCTTGATATTTACTCAAGAGAAACGAAAATAAATGTCCACTAAAAGACTTGTATAAAAACATTCATGGGGATAATGGAATAGCTCAGTGGTTGAGCAGTTGCCTTATAATTGCGAGGTCCAGAGTTTGATTTCTTCCCAGACCCATGGAAACCCCTATGGTGAATTGCAGCACAAGTTGTAACCACCAAGATGGCATGGCAGCCAAGGTTCTCACCTCCCATGTGCGAGGCCCCCAGTTCAGTTGCCACCTCATGCAGCCCCACATCCACCTGTGTGGAATGACATCATGTCACAACTAATGATGCACAACTATGGAGACGACTCTGCCCCCCCCCCCACCTTCCTCTCTCTTTCTCTCTCTCTCTGTCTCTCTCTCTCTCACTCTCATCTTCTCTCAAACAATAAAATAAATCTTAAAAAAACACTCATAAGAAAAACAAAAACAAAAAAACACTCATAACAGTTTAATTCATAATTTCCAAAAACTAAAAATAGCCTGTTTATCCATTAATAGGAAAATGGCTAAACAAACTAAAATATATTCATACAATGGAATATTAGTCTATAACTTTTAAAAAGAACAAAGTACTGATGCATACAACGACACAGGTGAATTTCAAAACCATAATGCTGAGTCAAAAAACCTCACACACAGGAATACATACTGCACAGTTTATATAAAGTTCTAGAACAGGCATATTTAATTTGTAGTACAAAAAAGATCAATGTAATGGTTGCCTCTGGAAGGATGGAGGCAGGGATTGAGAGGAAGGTGCATGCAGAAATTTTCTGGGTGCTGATAATTTTCTATACCTTGATATGAGTATGAGCTTGTGTTTTATGTCAGTCAAAACTTAACTGGTGTATACTTAATATTTGTGCATTTGAATGAATGTAAACTTTATGTCAAAAGAAAACTTGAAAACAAATATGGAACTCTAGTTAACGATATGCATACTGAGATTTAGGGGATATTTGCAGTTGGAATATGTCAAAAATATAAGATGTATTGATGGAAGAATAGAGCAATGGTTTGATGGAGAGATGTGTGATAAGCAAGTATAGCAGAATGTTAGTGGTAGAATCTAGATGGTGGAGATACTATATATTTTCTTCAGTGTTACAAGGTGTTTGAAAATTTTCATGATAAAAAAATTATGGCAGAAAAACTAAAGAACCTCTTAATAATAGGTTCTTAATATTAGTTTTTCAAGGTCCTGTTGATAAGGATCCCTTTTGTGCTTAGGACAAATAATCTTCAGCGCAGAATCCCTGACTGAAAGGGCAGTTCTCTGATGGGATAGATATCACTTCATCCCCGAAAGAGATGTGAAGCTTAAAAGGACAAACTTCTGAGAGTTCGTACTTTTATTGAGATGCTTTTGTTACCTTAATGGAAAAGTTTTATTTTCCTTCCTGGAGGAGTCTTTCTAAACTCTGTTCTTTGTTTTCTCTTCCCCCGACATTTTCTTCTGTGTAGGAATCTTCCTGCCATCCTGGACTGGGTAAAAACTCAGAAGCCTGGAGCCATGGGGGTCAACATCATCACATCTGACTTCGTGGACCTGGTGGACTTTGCCACGACTGTTATTGAATTGAATGACTTCCTACAGGAGGATAGAGCTTTGGCTAAATGCTGATTTAATTTTTTACTTAACGTAATGTTGAATTTATTGATCCAGGCTAGAGTTCTGGAGGGTTTTCTGCTAGGCTGGCCCTTGGGCAGTTATGATGAAGTGAGTAAGTGGAGGAGGGCACACTTTTTCCCTCCTCACAGAGCCAGTTAGATAAAATTATAGAACTTTTCATAGCATTTTTCCCAGTGAGACTTTTGAAAAATTTAAGTCCAAGGGAAGAAAGCATGTTTCATGTAATCAAGATCGGGAACTCTCCAATGGCTAATGATGTTGAATGTAATATGGAAATGGGGCTTCCAAGTTCCATTGGGGGTACTGAATGTCCCCCTAATTGGCCTAGTTGTCTGTCGTCTTTCAGGATGCTGTGTTTGAGTCAGTGAGAAGACTGAACCAGAAAGGTATTCCTGGTTAAAAGAATGGTTCATTGCAGGTATAGACTGCCCTCAGGTGGCTCTAACATCAACCTGGGCTTTGAGGGGAGATAGGGTCAAGTACCAGTTCTCTGTAGACATGTGGAATGTCACTACTTCATCCCTGAGAGAGTTAAGACATTTATCACCAAGGAATTTCAGCCACGAGCTCTTCTGACATAGCTTGTGCTTGGTAACTGGTCAACTTCATTCTTTAGATAAATAGTGCATATTCCCCTTGGTGTCAGAAATGTGTTTCCCACTTTTAAAGCATTGATTCCTTTCTTTTATTTTTGTCCCCTTCTTAAAAGTGAAAGGAACAATGATGGGAGACCTTTTCAGTGCGGGGCCCAACAAGTGAAAGACATGCATGTTTGTTGCATGCTGGAGTTTTACAGTTTAATTCTGTAGCTTTTCCCAAAATGACAGTCAGGTAAGCAATGCTCCTGAATCATTTTGGCAAAGTCCTCTTTGGAATGGGATCTTCAAGCCAGATCTTGGAATCGCGTTTCATTGTTGTCTGCCCAGAACTCGGGTCTATGCCGTGGGACACAGCACTAATGGAAGGTACCTTGTCCATGACACCATGAAGCAGACACAGAATGCATGGGAAGGTGCAATGGATTTAAGGAGGATGCTCCAACGGGGTCTGGAGCCATTCTGTAACTCCTTGAAAACAAGACTACCTCAAGGACGTTTAGGATGACTTCTGTGTCATCAAGTGAGAAATATCCAGTGTTGAAACAATTTCCAGTTTGTGTCTTGATTGTTCTGTTTTTTTGCAGGTTGTTTAGAGCCTGCTAATCACCACTGCATGAGAACTTTGAAATTCAAGAGGGGATTTTTTGTTTTATTATTGATAAGAGGTGTCTATCTATGAAGAGCCCTCTCATGTTTTTATTTATTTATTTATTTGTTTATTTATTTATAGACTAAGTATCTTCAGTGCTTCTTACCTCAAGAGCACTCACAGTGGAGCTTGCTGAACTTTTCTCACTCAGACCTGATACTGCCATGGTGTTTGTCCCTCACCGGGACCATGCATCTCAGGACTGTGAGTGACCTACAACTTTCTATAGGGGGTCCTTGGCCCCCTCTATTCAAGTGAGGGAACATGTGTGGGTATGGTCCAGATCTGAGAAGCCACTCCCAAGCCACACACTGGGGATGAAGATGAAATGGATCATGAAGAACTGTCAGTTCTTGAGGAAGACCCTCCATAAAAGGAAGGAGCTAGAAAAACGAAACATCATGGGAATGTGTGCACTTTGATATTCCTCAGAACTGTCTGAAACTATCTAAGGAAGTGTCAGCTTCTGGATTCTTAAGGAGAAAAGATAAGCATGGAATCCTG
>PVKE010031524.1:0-18981 GCA_004027555.1 Craseonycteris thonglongyai
AGAGAGAGAGAGAGAGAGAGAGAGAGAAATGGGGAGGGTCCAGAGCAGTGTTCATAGTGGTATATCATTAGTTATGACATGGTTTCATTCCACACAGGTAACTGTGGGGCTGTGCACGGTGGGAACTGAACCAGGGGCCTCTTGCACGGGAGTCAAGAACTTCTGCATCCATCCCAGTGGATACCAGTTGTGCCACAATTCAGTATGTGGGTTTTCAAGGGCCAGGGCTGAGAATTGAGCCCTGGACCTCATGATTTTGAGGCAAGTACTCAACTGCTGGGCTATCCTAGCATCCTGAGAAATATTATTTTATTTACATGTAACTATACTTTTTACTTCCCTATTTTATTTAATAATTATAGTAATAAGATGTCTATACTGTTGAATAGTGTGTGTGTTTATATCTATATCTATATCTATATCTATCTATCTATCTATCTATATATTTTTTTATTGTTAACATTTATTGGGGTGGCATTGGTTGTAACAATTATGTAGTTTCCAGGTATACAACTCTACATTACATTGTCTATGTATTGCATTATGTGCTTACCACCCAGAATCAGCTCTCCCATAACCACATATTTGATGCCCCCTACCCCTGCCCCTTTTACTTACCTTCCCCTTTACCCTCAGGTAACTACCAAACTATTGATTGTGTCCATGAGGTTTTGCTTCTTTGTTACTTTCAGTTTTAGATTCTACCTATAAGTGAGGTCATACGTTTGACCTAAACAGACACTTCTCTCATGAACACTTACGAACGGCCATCAGATATATAAAAAAATACTCAACAACACTAGCAATTAGGGATATGCAAATTAAAACCACAATGAGATACCACCTCACACCTGTTAGAATGGCTATAATCAACAAGACAAGGGATAACAAGTGCTGGAGAGGCTGTGGACAAAAAGGAACCCTCATACACTGCTGGTGGGAATGTAAACTGGTACAACCACTATGGAAAGCGGTATGGAGGTTCCTCAAAAATTAGGAATAAAATTGCCATACGACCCAACAATCTCTCTTTTGGGCATCTACCCCCAAAATCTAAAAACCTTAATTTGTTAAGATATATGTACCCCAGTGTTCATTGCAGCACAGTTCACGGTGGCCAAGTCATGGAAATAACCAAAGTGTCCTTTGATAGATGACTGGATAAAGAAGTTGTGGTGCATTTAAACTATGGAATATTACTCAGCAATAAGAAAAGATGAAATGCAGCAATTTGTGACAACATGGATGGACCTTCAAACCATCTTATTAAGTGAAATAAGTCAGACTGAAAGAATAGTGTATATTTTATAAAAAAATATTATGAATTTACTACACTTTTGTTCACACCATTGATTATTAAGATCATATGAAATTTCATACTGATTTTATTTTACTTAAGCACAGTGTGTCATATTTATAGTAAGGCATCTTTTATTTAGACTAGTGTGGTTAGAAGAACAGACCAACATTAGTCAACAGTCTAATTAATGGCTTATTTGAAAAGCGGATTTGTTTTGGCAGTGATGTCATCAAAATGGTAACATAGGTTATTACCTACTTCAGTGTCTCTCAAAAGAAGACCAGTTAGTGACTATCCTGAAACAAGACACCATTCTGAACATCCTGGAGCAGGAGGGTGGGCCACACAAATTGTTGGGTCTGCATTCAGAGGTGGTCCACCAGCAGGTTAGAAACCCAAGGCACAAAGCATTACTTTTGGCTGCCAGCTGTCAGCTTTCTCCACTGGGTTGTCTCAGTCTAAAAGCTCTGATCTTCCAGAAAAAACTGCTTATTTGCAATGTTCTTGTCATCATTATTCATGAAGCTGTATCTCTTAATGGCATCACTTCTCCAAGGATAATTTGGGCCTTCAAATGCACTCTGGAGAGCACTTGAATTGAACAAAATTGTTCATTGAGAGGCACCTTAGGAAAAAAAGGAATAAAATCTCTCAAGCATAATGGGCAGTAATTTTTATTTTTATACCACAGTTTCAAATCAATTTTTTTTTCTAAACAACATAAAATCTTTAATAAGTTGTCCCTGAGATAGATCGTGGGAGAATAACCCTAAAATCCACAAATTAGAGCATTGAATTCTCTGAAGACTGAGTGTATGTTACCTTTAACCTGTTTCCTCACAAGTCACAAAGGTAGTTGTCTCTAAAATTCTTGCTGAAGAGTCACAAAGTCTCCACAAGGTCTGTTCTTGTTGCGAAATTCTTCATTTCTCTGAACCTAAACTTAAAAGCAAAAAAACAGATTCCGATGTTGCAGATAAAAAATTTCCATCACATTGTTTACTCAAAACATGCTGAAAAGAAAAAGGCAAGTTGTATGGATTCATATTTAGATATCATATTTACTACCATAAAGTAGTACTTGTTGGATGTTGAGTATTTCTTGAATAAATTCCAAACTCCATTATTATAAATGGTACTTGAGAAACTGACTTATCAGTTCTGACAGTATATTTAAATTTAATTACAATTATATTTTATTTTTTTACTGTGGTAAGATCGCTTAAATTGAGATCTACCCTCAGCAAAATATTAAGTGCACAATACAATATTGTTATGTGTTTCAAATCAAATTCTAATTCAAAAATTGTTTCACCAAAAGATTCTTTGGCTAAAGCTAATGAGCAATTTGACCAACCTAATGACAACAAATTAAACTCATTTCCCTAAGTCCTTCCTTCCCTTTCTCCTCTAGTTGCCTCCCTATATAGGGCATGACATATCTAAGGAGAGAAAAACCCTCTCCTAGTAAAGACTGTCCCAGGGGTGTCCAACCATTTGGCTTCCCTGGGCCACACTGGCAGAAGAACTGTCTTAGACCACACATAAAATACACTAACGATAACTGATGAGCTAAAACAAGCTCTCAAAAAAACTTTCGTAATGTTTTAGAAAGGTTTACGAATTTGTGTTGAGATGCATTCGGCCCATGGGCCGCAGGTTGAGCAAGCTTGGACTAGGCAAACATATCCTGTATCTTACAAAATGACAATTGAGAGGATTTCTAGATGTAACTGGATATTGCAGTCAATGGGTGCCGTTTTTTTTTTTTTTGTTGTTGTTATTGTTTTCTGATTTATGATACCTGTTCATGAGTTGACTAAGTCCTCAGTCAGAGACTCTCTCCTCTGGGAGCCCAAACATGAACAGATCTTCTGGAATCTAAAGAAGTACCATAGTTGGGTGGCTTGAAACAACAGAAATGTATTGTGTCACAGTTCTGAAGGCTAGAAGTCTGAAATCATGTTCCCTCTGAAACTTGTAGAGGAGAATCCTTCCTTGGTTTGTCCCAGCTTCTGGTGTTGGCCAGCAGTCCTTGACATTCTTTGGCTTGTTGATGCACCTCTCTAATCTCTGTCTTTATTGTCACATAGCCATCTGTTAATCAGTCATATTGGATTAAGGTATGACCTCATCTTAACTAATTATATCTGCAAAATTCTTATTTCAAAATAAGGTTATATTCTGAGCTATGGGGGTTAAGACTTCAACATATATTTTGAGGGTGGGGATACAATATCACCCATAGCAGCATTCCTAACTCCAAATAGACTTTTTGTGTATTTGTAAATGAACAATATAGGCCCTTGTGCTTTTAACTCAACTTGATAAAAACCATCAAAATTATTACTTATTATAACCTCAATCTTGACCTGGTTGCAAAGGCCCTCTAGTCTTAGGGCAATAGCTGGCACTGTGAAATTTGTTGATGCTTCTGATGAGCTAGTTCTAAGTTCCTTGCTTTGTTCCTGATACAGTGCAGACATTATACTGACTGAGAATACACAATGCTTTTCAGCTGGCCAATTAACTTCTTATGAGATTATTACTTACCTTCTCACGTTACTATTCACTGTTGCAGCACCCTGAATTCTGCCAACTCTCCTGCCTCTACAAGAAGAGGAATCTTGCAATTGTTTGACCTCAGGGAATTGTCTTATCTCACTCAGATTTATTAGAGACTCCCATCAAGAGCCCTGACTTAATATTATTTGTTGATGGATCCTACCTTAAAACTGAAACTGGAAGTTATGGAGCAGGATACACTGGCATTAATATAAGCTCTCCATTAGGATATGGTCCTCAGTCTGAGGTAAAAATCAAATCAGATGGCAGAATTTACTGCACCCTGGAATGTGTGGACTACCCAAAGCCTAGAAAGGAAGCATGTATACACATAACAGTGTGCTATTGAAATAGTACGTAACTTTGGGATATTTTGGTAACAAAGGTAATTCTTACTTCTGCTAGAACGCTAATAAAAAAAATCAATAGTCATTAGGAACTTTAAATGTACTCTTATTTCTTAGGTGGCTATTACAAATATTGAAGCTCATGTAAAAAGAGATAATACAGAAGTTAAAGAAAATGCTTTAACAGATTTTTATGCCAAACAAGCAGACTTAATCAAAGTTTTGATCTTAATTAAGCTCTCAAAGATAAGTCTTTGGAAAAATTCAAAGAGACCATGATGAAACATCATCGTTTAGCTCGTAATTTGGAAAATGAGGAATAAAAAATATGTGGTTGTACTCTTTACTTAAATCATCTCTGGCATTCTCGAGGTAGTTTCTTGGTAACATTAGATGATTTCAAATGGATATGAGTTAATTTTTTCAATAAAACTATTTAATGTAATTCAGACAAATTGGTTACTGTTGTCCTAAATCAGCATTGATGAGAAACTTTAAAAAGATAGCTAGCTGGTTATGTGTTACCTATCAATAATATAATCTTGGGAAAATAGTAAAGGTGGGAATTGAGTCTTAAGGGCCCTTTGAACACCTTCAGATGGATTTTACCTAGCTTCCATCCTCCTTAAGATCTGAATATGTTGTAGTTCTTACAAATCTATTTTCAGGATGGATTGAAGTATTTTCTGGTGAAAAAGTTAAAACCCTTATCATTGCTGAAAAGCTGTTAGATTTTGTTTTCAGTCTGGGGTATACCAACTTTTATATCAAGTGACCAATATAGACATTTCATGAGAATTTTTATAAAATAATTTAGGAAGATGTTACCCTTTACCCAGAATCTATACTGTCTTACTCAACCACAGCTTCTGGAAAGGTTGAAAGAACCAATGTTGTTCATAAATTAAAATTAACAAAGCTTTTGGAAAACCTTGAGCTCCATGGCCAAAGTTATTCCCAATAGCCCTTAGGACCATGTGGTCCACTTCCTTGAGGACCCATTGAATGGAAAACTGGAAGGCCCATATATTCAGGAATTTTACCTCTGATATTGGATTCCACCCTGCTGTAAACAGACATAGTAAGATATTATAAGAGACTCAGATACCATACTCATTTCCATTACCAACAGGCTAAGACCACCTTCCTACAACTTCTTCCCAAAGAGCTTCTTCATCATTTTCAACCAGGTGAGTTTGTCTACTGGAAGAGACATCAGAGAAAAACTGCTCTTGAACCTAATTGGATAGAACTTTATCAGGCATTTTTAACAATAAATATAGCAGTGAAACTGCAACAAGTCAAACCTTTGGGTTCCACATTTCACAGTTAAAGAAGTACTCAGAATTCCCAAAATCAAAAGACTACCATTTCAACAGAAAATCTGAAACTGAGAATTCTCAGAGATTGTCTAGATGCAGCCAATCTTCAGAAGTAGAATATTGACCCAAGATCTTCAGAATAAGCCAATGATCTCAGACAATGGACAGATTTTTACCAAAAATGTTGGACCAGACTCCCTAAATAACTCCTGTTTTGCTTTACACTATTTTTATAATCTATCTTATTTCCTTTAGATCCTTCATTGTCAGCCACTTATAATAGTTCCCTTTCTCTTTCTTTCCCCTTTATGATAATTGTTAGATCAGAACAGAATTATTCTAATGCCACTATTAGATTATCTCAAAAAGTAGTCTCTGCCCCAAATCTTACTGACTGCTGGACGCTTCATCCATCTCTTGAGCCCCAGGATAGAACCACTGGTAAATCCCAGTTTCATCAAATGGGATTGTAGGGAATTATAACCAATGACATTTCCACTTTCACTTTAAACATGGACAAGTGAACTTACACAAATCAACCTGTAACCTTGTCTATCCCTCTCTTCTAGAAAAAGGACCAATTATTATCATCCTCTGATAAAAAACCATGGTTACTCTCAATTTGAACTCAACAACCTTCATAGGGTGGTGGACGAAATACTTGAAACATGGAGGCAGTAATAAAGATTGAAATATGTAACACAACTAATGTTAAACTTTGGTTCTGACCTGTCATGAACCACTTGTTTTTTCCTGCCACTCCATGTGCCCCTACTGGATAACACTTCCTTTGTGTCCAGCATATCTGATCCTGTTTGCCTCAGACAAGCACTTCATACATTTTTGAAATAGTATTCTGAGACTTGTCTATGTACAGAGCCTAATTCTATAAATCTTCAAGGCTAGAAATTCTAATTTAGACACAACCTCCAAAATAATGCCACTCTTGATTATTCAGGTACTTTACCTGGGAGATTACTGAATCATTGTTTTTGCAAATAACCAGAGTAGTGTTCCCACTTGTGGGAATTGTAAAAGTGGAAAAGACTGAGAAACATCACTAACTGGCATTAGGTGGAATACAGATCAGTTTCAACACACTGGCACATATAGTGATGGTCAATCTTATTGTTCTAGATTTCTTGTTGGCTAGTCATGGTGGTACCTGTGACCTTGCTAATTCTTGCTGTACTTATATCAGTGATAGAACATGGCAGCATAAGTTATACAACACCATCATGATAAAGCTACTTGTTTCCCTAAGGTTGATCCTCATGATTTCTAAAAGTTCTTGGCCTGCGTTGGGCAGTTGGAATTCCTGATTCCATGCATTTTTATAGGAACGATTAATTGTTCTTGTTTTAGTTATAATGGTCATTACATTTGTCCATTGCATTTAACCCAGCGCAGCCTTTCTCTTAACAGATGATCACCGTGATGATATTGCATAAAAGTCAAGACACTCTTGCTATGTAGTTAATTATGAAGGTGGTGGAACAATCCTTAAACGATTAAGGTTGAATCTCTAGCCTTTCACGAATTGGTTTACTCTCACAAGTAAGATACTGACCAAAAAGAGAGTGGAGAGAATGAATACAGAAACAGAAATTGGTGAAATCACATCATGTGACAGTAGATCTCTGACCCACAATCTGTATCAAATAGCCTGGGTTAACAAACCACAACCTCTGCAGCAACCATTCCAGGAAGTCAAACTACCACCTTTCTAGCAATTGTGCCACAACGGGCACAGCATGATCTGCTGTCGGTAGCATTCCTGTTTTGCCTCTGCTTCCCAACCAGGATCAACCAGAGTAAGCCAAACATGCTCTCCAATTACATTTGATGCCCTGATTTAGTTTTCCCTCCTCTGTCTTCCCAATGCCAGCAACTCTCAACCAGGTCATACCTGAAGATGTCTCTCTCTCCCTCTCCCTTTTTTCCCCACCACTGTCAAAATTCCTCACTTTCCTATCCGTTGAATCCCTGCCAAATGCAAGTGATGGTGGCTGACTTCCTTGCTATCGGTAATGCTGAATACATAGACTTGTTAGTTCTGGTTTCAGAAGTCTTTGTTTCTTTCTACAGTTGCCAATCAATTACTTAGTTTTGTTTTAGGATACCTGTAACAATGGGCATAAAGGTAGTAAAATTATAAAGTCAATGTCAGACATGAAAAGTAACTGTGAAGACAGTGAGAGAAGGTTCTTTTGTTAAAATGAAGGACAAATGGTTTCTGAAACATTACCTAGAAATCTTCTGGAAAATATGAAGGGGAAGAAAGTAAGCAATTTGTTTGGCTTTGTAAAGTGACTTGCTGGGGGTAGATGGAGTCTTTATTTTTTGCAATAAGAAGAGAGAGAAAAAGATGTTCAGTGCTTTGTATCTGAGAGCAAACTTCTAACCCAGGTTCTAAGAGCACTTTGCAAAATTATCTGGTGTTTTTTTTTTTTAATTGTTTAAAAATCATTTAATTGAAGCTTCAAAAAAACATTCAACCCAACACATGTCCCAATTCCAGTCCCCTACTCCCTGGAGAGCCCAGGGCTTTTCCCTCCCCTCCTGCTGCCCACACCACTAGCCAGGACCCTGCCCTGGGAGGCCGCCTGCCCACCCCCCCACCCCCGTCTGCCAAGTGCCAAGTCACCGGCTGGGGAGGGGCCCTGGGGTCTGGTGGGGGTGGCTGGCTCTCTACACCCAGCACATATGCAGTCTGTGAGCTGTGTGTGGGAACAGTGGCCAGTTCTCTGGGCAGGGAACTCCCTGGGGAAAAGCTAAAGAGCCAGTCCCCACTTGCCCCCCACCCTCCCTCAAGGGAAGCTGTCATCATCATCTTCTGCCATCTCCTTGGCAAACTCCAAGTCCTGCTGCTCTCGCTCACGCCGCTCCTCTGCAGATTCCAAGTCCTTGTTGTATGATTTGGGAGGAAACCTCATGGCCTTGACAGACATGTTGTGGATGTCCAGGCAGAAGGAGATGCGCTGATGGAAGGCGAGCTGGGGCTCCCGGGTGGAGTAGATGTCAATCATCTCCTTGGACTGCACATAGCCCTTCTCGTGGTTGATGCTGGCCTCAATGACGCCATCCCGGATGGCCTTGGCAACAATGAACTCCGCATCCTCTGGGCTATCCAGCTGCAGCTTCTGGGCGTATTATAAACCCTTTTTCGAAAAGGAGAAGTGGAAGCACTGTTATTTGTTGAGAGAGTAGGTAGAATAAAGATTTTGTACTTTCCCATTAAATATTCTAATAATTATTCCAGTACCATATTTTTCCATCAATTAGTCTATATTGTAGGCTTTTATATTGTGTATGCTATGTAAGCTCCAAGCAATAAGAAAAAAAAAAAACACCTGATAAACAATTTTTGACTTTTAAATTTAGTCTGTTTCTCTCTACTCTGTGTTCAGCACTCTGGAACTGAATTACATATTTATGTGGAGTAATTTTTATCACTTTAAGTAATCCTCACACCTCACATCTACTCTGTTGACAACACTTTCTATCATCTTGAATTTACTCTCCTTGCCTTGATCCCATTAAAAAAAAAAAAAAAAAAAAGCAAAACAAAACAAATAACCTTGACTTAATCTTTATTTTTCTACTTTAGTCTGGAAGAGTGCTTTAATATGATAACTGTGACCTGTAAATCTAATTCTTAGAAGCAAGTTTTATGACTTTAGACTCCACTGGAATTGTATGAAAAACATGATGTAAAAATACGATGTAAAAAAACACGATAAAATGCAAGCTGATATATATTATTTTTAAGTTGTAATTTACTACTGATGTAGTGATTATTAATTCTCTAGAATACCTCTAGTGTTATCTTAAAAAATTTAAAAGGTTACTATTAAAAACAGCAAGTACGTAAGTACATGCCAGCTGCTTGCTTCTTTCTCTTTGTTTCTTTCTTTCTCTCTTTCTTTCTCTCTTTCTCTCTCTCTCTCTCTCTCTCTCTCTCTCTCTCTCTCTTTCCCTTCCTTCCTTTTTTTTCTTTTCTTTTTCTTTTCTTCAGAAAGTTGGGTAGTGAAATAAAATACCAATGAGGCTTTGTAATTCCAGGGAGGTTGGCAGAGAATCTTCTGATTATGAAAAGTGGTATTTTCTTCACAGTTTTGAAGTCTTTGCTGCCAATGTTAAAATAAGAAACTTTCAACATTACTTCTGACTTGCCGAATATTATAGACCATTTCAATCCGATTTAAAAAGTTTTTTAACCTTTGGTATTCTGCTTGTTCTGGGTGCTGCTACTGTCTGCCTTAAGAGGTGATACAAGAATTACCTAAGTAACGCTGTGTTGTTTAGGCTAAGCTTGTTAACCAGTCATTATTGCTTTCTTGTAATCTTTGTGCATTCCTGTATTCTTTCATAAGGATGTCATATTTTCTTATATTTTTTCCCTTCTCTCAATAACTGGAATGTTGCCATCCCTTTTTTATTATTTATATTTTTCAAGAGTAGAACATGATATGTAAATATATGAGGCTCTTTCCTATTATAGGTCTTTGAACATGAAATTTGAGATTTGATCTCCTTATTTTTGATACTTTTTTATACCAGCAAGAAACTACTTGATCTTCTTGCCTAATAAGATAGAACTGTTTTTAATGTATGCATTCTTATCTATTTAACAAATCTTTATTAACCACCTACTATATGTCATTTACTGTAAAAAATTAAGAGTCACTATATTAATTGTAGATTACAATTTAAAAATACTGCATAGCAACTTGTATTTCATATGCCTGAATAATTTTTCCATATATAAGTATGTCATACACTGATATAAGTAAGTGGAGTGTATACATGCATACATCTCAAGTGGCAGCTGGGATCCCCTTTCCTTGGATATTTAAGATAAAATTGTTGGGATGCTGAGATAGCTTAATAGGTTAAGTGTTTGCCTTGCAATCACTAGATCCAGGAATCAAATCTCTACCCCAGCCCAAGCAAACCCATATGCTGAACTATGGTGGCAAATGTTCTCGCCTCCCATGAGGGAGGTCCTCAGTTCAGTTCTCGCCCTGGATGGCCCCACATTCACCTGTGTGGAATGACACTATGTCACAACTGATGATGGATAACTATGGAGGCAGCTCTCTTTTAGAATCTCTTAGGCCACTTGCACAACCTGGAGCTGGCCAGTTTCCCTCACTGGACATTTTGTACAGAAGTTGCTTGATCCTTTGTTCTCCAATAGTCTCCTTAAATTTCCCCCTTGATTTGCTTCCCCCCCACCTCAATTTCTGCTCATTTAAAATGCAAAACAGCTTTATTGTTCCTTAGTTTCAGTGGACCATTCCCAATCATACTCTGGATGCCACATAGCCATGGGGGCTTAGGTGGGTGGAGGTTGCTGGGAAACTATGTTGTTAAATAGAAGATTCTCTACTGAGAAAATTTGCCACTGTCCTAGAGTCAGAAGGGTCTAAAGTTGGCTTTAGTTTTCAAACTCTAACTGTAGTGTTTTATCCCCTTACACATGTAAACAATGTAGTACTGTGATAGGAATCACTAAGGAGACCTAGGCAGTGTGATCCTATTGGTCAGAGGAGACACCTGGGAAAGGCAGGAAAGCTTCACAGTGATGAGACTGGACTGGTTTTAAAGCATGGGAATGAATTGACCAGTCAGAAAGTTGGGGGACATGTACCAGAGAATGATTTATTCCAGGTTACTATATAAACACTAGTATTATATAATTAGGGTAACCTGTGACTTGTAAAAGTGTGATAAATTATTTTTTCATCCCTCTTATTTAAAAATATGCTGTTACCCTTTCTAAACTCACCCTGTTATCATTTAACCGTTTAAAATCCTTAGTCTCATTAAATCTAACATTTTTTCTTTCAACCTCTGCTCTTTTCCTTCTACTAGTCTTTGGACAGTGTCCTTTCTTGACCTGCCTTCGTACCCTATGTTCGCTATTTCAACTATGTTCTCTTCAAATAGCTCGACTTTATCACCATCTTCACAAGAATCTTACACAGCTTATCAGTTCTTAATTCTGGAAAACCCTACATTTTTCTTGTGATGACTACTTTTTTTCTTGCTATCACCTAGAGAAAAAAAAAAGTATGTCCACTTGTTGCTTAGCATACAAATGAGAAATACTTTAGTTTCAGTTATCATTTTATAATTTTCTCTTAATTCTGGAAAACCCTACATTTTTCCTTTGATGGCTACTTTTTTTCTTGCTATCCCCCAGAGAAAATTATAAAGTCATAACTGAAACCAAAGTATTTCTTATTTGTATGCTAAACAATAAGTGGACATACTCTTCTGTCTTTATGCTATGTAATTCTAGAACAAGCACAAAGCAACTTTACCTCTTGTCCCAGGACACATCTGCTACTGAGAAACAAGACTGAGAGGTTGATCATCAAGCTAAAGTCCACTTGCTTCAGGACTTTTGACTCATAGCTCTGCGTAATCCCAGCCTGCATAAAAATAACCCAGCTGGCATCTAAATTCTGTAAATGTTCTCCTCTGACTTTCCTCTTCCAAGATGCTACTAAGACTCTATCTTTTAAGGTGTTCTTCTCTCTTATTGATGTCTAATAAACTTATCTTTGCTTGATGAAGACATTGTCCTGGTGTCTTTTAAGAGAGTCAACAAGAATCATTCTCATTTGATGTCCTATGGCTTCATGCTATAATTTCAATGCATCCTGTTCACTTTTCAGCAATCCTTTTATCTATTATTCTTTTAAAAACTTTTCTCCCCTAGATTCCCATAGGAACACTATCTCTCAATTTCAGCAAATAACTGGTTTCATCTTTTCTGTCTCTAAGAAGATAGTAAATGAACCATAAGAACAGTTTCAATATGTTCTTCTCTTTTAGGACTATCTTCTCCATTGGTTTCGATAGCCCTTGTGGTCATCACACAGCCATTGTTCTTTATTCTCTTTGTTACTGGTCTTTTGCCATTTGTTCCTTAAATAAAAGTGTTCCACAAGGTTATTTTTTCTTTCTATCCTATTTTTGAGGCCAATCTCATTCAATTTCGTAGCTTCAACAATGATCTCTATGCAGAGAGTTTTACTAATCTGCTTTTCTAGCTCTAACCTCTTACATGAACTTCAGACATAAAACTGTGACAAAAAGGAATTTCAATTTCAATGTAACTCATAACTTTTCCCTCTCCTACATCTACTCTTTCTCTTATATTTCCCCTCTTAGTTAATGACCCTCCTAATGAACATTGTTTTCCAATGAAAATAAATAAGTAGCAAAATAAAAATAGAAATATCTATTTGTGGCAGGAGTTTTAGTTAAGTGGAGTTCATTTCTTTCATCCTGTCAAACATAAAATGTCATCACAAATTTTCTTGCCTTACCATTCAGGTGTGCAAAGAAAATAGTTTGTTTTCTATTTCGAATCAGAAGGAACGAGAGCTAACACTTAGATACATGTACATACCTACGTTTAAAAGCTGAATTGCTCCTTTTGACAAAATCATGGCTAGATGTCTTCTTCCTACATATTTCTTTCCTTCCTCAGTCTCCTCACTGACGAGGTACAAAAAAGGCCACAATAAATGAGTATCATGACAACCCTGCCCAGGGAACCTGACTGCCCTATCTTCTCCTAGAGGGATGAGGTTAGTCAAGAGTTAGTCTTGTGTCTACAAGTGGTAACTTGGGGTCGTGAAGAAATTAGGCATGGAGGGAAGCCAGGTTCGAAAGCTACTGTGATTAGTTTCTTAGCCGAGGAGATTGCGGGTGGGGAGCTGCTGTACCTCAATTCAGCAATGGCTCTGAGGCTATGTCACGCAGGTGGGCTACTGAGTTTTGTCTTTGTTCCTTTTACTACGTAAGAACCAAAGACTGATGTGCTGCTTAGATCTCTTTAAGTCCACTGTTGTCACTTTTACTCCGCTCTCTGGGTATCATGTGACTGTTATCGTGGGGACACCATAAACGTTGGTCTTCTCCAGTACTCCAAACATAACACAACACAAGAATCCTTTAGCTCTTACTCTTTCTATTAAATTATAAACTTTAACTACTAGGTTTTCTGCCTGGCGTATTGTGGGGTCACCATGAAGAACACAAGGTTGATTCCTACTTACCTCTGTACGTTCTCCTTCTCACGTATCCCTGGTTTGGGGTTGGATGGGCTTTCTTTTACTCTCCTTCCCATTCCTGTGTCTGTACCTATTCATTTCATTATTTTATTATTATTTTTTTTAGATTTATTTTATTGCTCTTGACAGGGAAAATAGAAAGAGATAGAGATGAGGGTGTGGGAACAGAGTAGTCTCCATAGTAGCACAGCATTAGTTTTTTGACATAGTTTTATTCCACAGGTGGGCACAGAGCTGCACATGAGAGAACCAGGCCAGGGGCCTCCCACGTGGGAGGATTGCCCCAACCAGAACCAAACTGCCCCCCAACACACTCACACTGGAAGGGCACCACAGTTCAGCACATGGGTCTGCACGGACCAGGGTCAGTACTAGAACTTGATCCTTGGACCCTGGTACCACAAAGCAAATGCTAAACTGGCTGAGCCATCCTGGCTTCCCCTGTTCCTATTCATTTTTAAAGTGGAATGTTCTCTTCCCACCTTTCCCCAGCAATATAATGGGACAATGGTTTCTAGAAAACATGCTTTATGGTGGAAACAAAATTCACATCAGTTTAATACATTCAGAATATTGTCCCTGCTACCAAAGTTATTGGTATTGTTAAAAAATATTCAAAGACACTAGTTTAAGATGATAAGACAGACTTTATTCAGGATCATCGCAATACATTTAGAGACTACTGCAATGTGTTTTTACAATGGAAGAGGAGATTGGGTTCAAATCTGAATACAGCATGAATAAGTGGGGATTTGTAGCCAAGGAGCAGGGTATAGGTCTGTAAGTGGAAAATAACTAAGAGGAAACATCAGGGTGTGTATGGAGGGGAAATCTGGCTAAACCAACCTGACAGCATTCTTGCTAAAGACAGGCCATGGTTATCATACATCCCCCGGGTGGTGATGAAAGATGAGGAATCTAATCAGGTATCGAGGCTGGAGGGTCTTGGTTAAACTGATTTAGTAGAGTTCTTGGTATAACTAGATTTTACAAGAAAGTGCACAGATGGGTCTCAGAGTAGGTTCAGGGGCCTTCTGATGTTTGGTCAAGCAGAGAATTTTTGTCAACATATACAAGTTTTCTGGGCAGAGGGTTGATAAATTTGTAAAGGATCCCAGGGGTTTTCTGGCAGAAAATGGATTGAAGCCAATTTTTTTCAGCCTGAAAGTTATAGATCAGGGGTATCCAACATTGGGCCACATTGGAGGAAGAATTGTCTTGGGGCACACAGAAAATACAATAACACTAATGATAGCTGAAGAATTGTCTTGGGCCACACAGAAAATACAATAACACTAATGATAGCTGATGAGCTAAAAAAAAGGAAAAGGTCACAAAATAGTCTCACAATGTTTGAAGAAAGTTTGCAGATTTGTGTTGGGCTGCATTCAAAGCCATCCTGAGCTGCGGGTTGCCCTTGGGCTGTCAGTTGCCCCTGGGCTGTGGGTTGCACAAGCTTGTTACAGATATTCATGAGGGTGAAAGTTATTTTTCTGACCAAGACTCAGTGTCAGGGAAAGGCAATCAGGTCAGAGGTGGGGCCAATGGAGAGAAAGAAGCTGCTTCTTTCCCAAAGTGTGTGACTGAGTAGAAATGTGGTCTGGGACTAAGAGTCAAAAGATAATGGACATGTCCCAACCTAAGCTTCCAGTAACATGTCGATGCTCAGGGGAGTGATAAGGCCTGGGAGTCTGGGGTCCATTTTGTCATGGTGGGGAAAAGGATGACCTCATTTTCCTTCACAACTGGAAGCTTCCCTGTGGCCTGGATCAGCCCTTATAACAGGGCCTGGGACAGGAGGCAGAGGATTTCCACTCCAACACAGGTTCTCTAGTTTGAGGCTCAGTGGTTCATTTTGAAATAACCATGTCTTAGATATGTTTGTGACATTTTCCAACTTTAAGGAGACATTTCTGATTTCTGATTCTGGTAGCAACTTGGGAGTAAACAGGATTGATCTCATGGACATGAGAATGCCCCAGGGAATTTCTGGGGATTACTAAAGAAGGCAAGAACGGTTTGCTCCTAAACGGTGAGATGGATGTTTGGGGCATTCAGTTTCATCCTAAATGGTGTAACCATATGTTGTGTTCCAAGCTGGTAAAATGGGTTCTATCAGTGGTACCATCACTCACCAAGGCTTCTTGCTTTCCCCTATTCAGTGACATTCAAATTCAACTTGTATTTACTGTTCTTACTGCCCCAGTTTAGGCTCTTACTCCTTGTTCATTGCAGTAGCCATGAAACTGGTCTCTGCTTCTAAAGTTTTTTTCCTTTGTAATCCAATATCCACAGTGTCCAAGCAGTTATCTTCCCAAGGCACAGGAAGGAGATTGTATTCATCTTTACTTCCCATTACAATGTAATAATGTCTCAATTTCTCAGTGTTATTCAAGACCTTCCATGATCACACAGCAGCTCATTCCCAGCCTCAGTGTACATTGCATCTCTGCTTGCATTACATTTTCCCATGTACTACTGTTTCCTCCAAATAGGCTTGACCACCCTCTTTGCCTCTCCCCAAATATGTTTCCCCATACAGACCTCTGATATTATCATGTTTCATCACATTAATTTTTTTCTAGATTTCCTTCAAGCCAGTCATACACGAGCTATGAACTTCTATGGTATTCTGTACCTCTCATGTGACATTTCTTTGATTCCACTGTCTATTTATATTAATGACTGTTTTTCCTATGAGACTGTAGATTCTTTGAAGGCAGATTTGGTCTGAGTCACCTTTAGGTATCCAGAGTGGTCTTCATTGTGTCTACCGCACAGTAGGTGCTCACAAATTTTGAAATGAATTGGCTTGCACTGAGGTAGAGATTTGAGAGTGCAGTTGGGTAGGAACACGTGACAGTGTCAAGGGCCAGGAAGCCTCTGCAGTGGAGGAGTAGATTTGTGCGTTTCACCTGGTGGAGCAGGGAGGGACAGAGATTGTCAGCAAGAAGCTTCTTTCATCCCAGCTCTTCTTCCACTGGTCTCTTCCTTCTGGTTTTCTGAGAACTAACAACACAGTCTTAACCTATATCTTATCAGTTTTTCACGAATGCTCAATGTAGGAGGGAAGAGAATTTGTGTTCAGTTTTGGGGAGGGGACAGACCCAGAGTAAAAGGACATAAAACAACTTGTTTTTGCTGTCGCTGTTCACCTCACTTGGAAACGGTTTTCTCAGGAGTCTAAATAGCTGTGAAAAAAAAAAAGAATTATTTGTTGCTCTCAACATCTAATGAAATTGATTTGTTCTGTTCAGGTAGCTTTCTTGCCATCTGTCACGGTATCTCCATTCTTTGGCATGAAGAAATTCTACAGCCCAGGCAACTTCTGCTGTCCTGTCCTGCTCTGCTTGCTGAAACTGGGTACACTAAACTGATGCTGACTTCTGGGTTCCCTGAGAGCAATGCTGCCAGAAAGCAATGGAGTTTAGGGCAACTGCCAGTCTCTCCAGGTCTTTCTCTTGGACAGCTTGGGCCAATCACAAGTTTGTCACCTGATCTGGTGACTGGGTACCTGCTAACAGAATTGTTGGGATTTTAGAAATGTGGTTGTCACCTAAGTAGAAGTTGAAAAGGCCAGTGTTCCTTGATTATACTGTCAGATTGTATTATCAAAATAGACCAATATGATGATAGGCAGAAGTCCCCAACCTTTTTGTCACTAAGACTGGTTTCATGGGAAGATAATTTCTCCATGGATGGGTGGGTGGGTTGGGGGTAACTGCACATGCAGTTCACAATAGGGTTCATGCTTCTATGGGAATCTAATGCTGCAGCTGACCTGACAGGAGGTGGGGCTTGGGAGGTAGTGGGAGTAATCGGGAGCAGCTGTAAATACAGATGAAGCTTTGCTCACTTGTCCACTGCTTACCTCCTGCTGCATGGCTATTTTTAGCAGGTCACAGACTCCTACTGGTCCATAGCCCAGGGATTGGGGACCCCTGATGGTAGAAATGGAATACCAAAGGACTGCAATGTTTTTGCTGTATTACCATCTTTCTCTTATTCTAAATCTCACTATCAACCTAATAACATACATTTTAGATGTAAAAAAATGATTATACTGGTTTCATATTATTAAATGTATGTGTTGATGGCAAAGTGTATCTTGATTTCAGAATCATTTAAATGATAGGAACACCTTCATTTAATAATCAAGACAATATAAAGACTTCATAGGCATTTAATGATTACTTTAGCCAGGCAGGACTCATGAAATGTAATGAGAAAATGACTTAATTTACCTTCTGTGCCATCCATTAAATCCTATTTTAAAGTTTTTAGGGGTGGCTCTTTCCCATCCACTTAAACGAAAGTTAACACAAGGCCCATAAATTTTCTGGTTACCCTTTTGTCCCAAAATACAGCCTAAGTTCAGTATTTAATATGTGCAAACCAAGTGAGGAGACAGAAGAATCAGATGGTTCCATGAACTAGGATCTCTTTTCTGAGGTCCATTTAGCACAAAGGAAGGAAAGTATTTCATTTTAGTGCAATGACTCCTTTCCTTACATCTAAGGACCTACTGAGACCCTTTAGGTTCTTTCTGCTGAAGTCTTCTTGGACCTTCAGATAGCCTTCTTAGACAAGATCCAAGAAAACTTCCCATCAGCTTTCTAGTACATGATCCACATCTAGCGTGTAGGCAATATTCATGTTTGTTTCACCCTAACAAACTCTGGAGACACAGGTCCCATCCCAGTGCACCACCATAGCGTCACTGCTCCATCAGAGCCATAATCAGCTGCAGCCTCACGCCCCTTCTGTTTCTCAGCCGTGATTCAGATAACTGTCCGTGCATCTTGTTCTGAGAGGTTCCTGACTTGAGCTCAGGAGAAGGCAGCTTTTACTGGTTTATCCACCATGAGATTGTGGCTCACAGCAGACTATACCACACAGCACAATCTTCAAACAATTCATATTTTGGTCAGCCTTTCCAACCTTTTTTTAGAAGTTAGAGCTAATGATCAGCTGCAGGTCACAGAAGTGGTTTTCAGAATTGCCTTTTTAGCTTTAATGGTCATACACTGTTGTATTAGTACATAGTATTTATTGTTTTGGGGTCCTCAGCTGCAATTAAGACTAAAAAATTCTATTTTAACATATAATCCTATATTTTTCAGATCTCAACGATGCTATATATTCAAATTTGGCATAAAATTACATTTACCTCATTATAGAGCTCACCAGTTTTTATCACCGCTGTTATGGATATGGTGATATTGTGATTTATATAATAAGAAATATATCTTTGGTCTTCATCCTGGTTCCTAAGTGATGAGCCACAAAAGTATCTTTGTTATGTTAATGAGAAGAATTCTGGAAAGCACTTATGGATAGGAACTTGTTGC